>JAQZBX010055308.1:0-18447 GCA_029593785.1 Cabassous unicinctus | reverse complement strand
TCTCAAGTCTGTGTCTGCAGGAGACAATATTTTCTTTCAGAGCACACATAGCAAATTTCAGACCATTCAGGCAGCATTTAAGTTTCAAATTTGAAGACTTTAGCTCATCTGTTTCTTATGTAAGTGTGTCCAGAGTATCTAGGAGGAGTCAGCCAACATCATTATACCTTCTGACTCCACAAAATTCTGTTAAGGTGTTGAAAACCCTCTCACCCAGGTCCTTGCTTCTTATAAGCTTGGAAGTAGGGGAATCTAGTGATGCTATTTTGAAAATCTCTATTGCCAGATCATGTCATGTACAGTTAGTGACCTCTTCATTATTGGAAAGGGAGTCATTAGTACCCTTGAGTCCAAATGGAGCAGAAAGCCAATTGAAAAACTCCCAGAACCACCTCAGACATCCCATCATTAAGACTCTGTTCCCCAAGAACCATTCCTGGTACCAAGCTGTATTAGTCAGTTTTCTCCTGGAAAACAGAATCAACAGGAGATATCAGTCAATAATATGGGATTCTATAAGAGTCTCCCATGTGACTATGGGGATGCACAAGTCCAGGTTGTGCAGGCAGGTTACAAACCAGTGGCTCTGATGAAAGTCCAACAAAAGGTCCTTGATAAGTTTCTGGGAGAGGTTGGCTGTCCAAAGATGAGCTGGGAAATTCTCTCTGAATGTTGAAATCACTTCCCCTTTTAAGGCATTCAACTCATTGAATAAAAGCATCATCCATTGCTGATGAAATCTCCCTGATTGATGCAGATGTAATCAGCCATCCACACAGTAAACTCACTGGTGACCGAAGTCCATAAATGCTCTTTTATTACACTTAGCCCAGTGCTTCCTTGACCAAACACCTGGACACAATTACCTGGACAAATTGACACATTAGTCTAACCATCACAATAGGTATCAGGAGATAGAATGTGGGTAGAGAAGAGGGAGCTGATGCTTAACTTGTGTCAAATTCATAATTAGGTTGATTGTAATTGTTTAGAAATGGACAGTGGTGATAGTAGCACATTATTGCAAGTGTAATTAATAGCTCTGAAGTATGTACATAAATGTGGTTGAAAGTTCTTTGTCTTATGTATTACTAGAAGCTAAGCTACAGGATAAAACATTGTATTGTATAATACAATAAACCCTGTTATAGATGATGATTGAGGTTAATAATGCAAGGATAAAAATGTTTTTTCAGGATCTATAACAAAGTATGCCAATATTACAAGGTTTTAATAATAGAATTGTGACACTTTGAATTTGGTGAATCCCAAAAAAGAGATAATGTTTTTTAACTAATTCATTTCTGTGGGTGTGAGTTCCTTTGATTGCATTACATTCTGTTAAGGGACCTTGACTAGAGCACTTTATTAGGTCTCTTTGCTGTTTTTAATTGAACTATGTCAGTGAGTTGTGACTCAGTTTGGGTCTCCATATTCTTAATAGAGCTTTCTATAAAAGGAAACACAGAGGTAGACACACAGAAAAAAGAAGCGATCATTTTGATCCTCCATGTGAAAGATAGGAGAGAGGACTCCAGGTTAAATGACTGTTGCAGAAAGGCATAGAAGCCCTGAGAGGCTGAGAGATGTCCCAGAGACTGTAATCAGCAAAGCATAAAGGCACAGAATGGAATCATTGAGAGACTGTACCCATGAAGCAGCACAAGGCCAAGGAAATGAGCCATGCCTTATGTCTGATCACCACATGGTAGGATGCCAGGATCACCCATTGCTGATTTTGGTGAGAACGCATCTCTGATGATGCCTTGATTTGGACATTTCACAGCCTCAGAACTGTAAGCTTTTATTCCAAATAAAATTCTCATTATAAAAGCCAGCCCATTTCTGGCACTTCCCATCAGCAGCCCTTTGGCAAACTGAGACAAGAATTATATATGGGAAAAATACAGCTAAAGGTAAATTAATTGTAATATTTTAACATTCTTGTATCAATTGTAGCAAAGGTACCAAATCAATGTTAAGTGTCAACAATAGGGGGGTAAACTGGAATGTTGTATTTGTCATTCTTAGAAAAATGCTACATGCCACAGAAACAACCCAATTTCCTTGCAAATTACACTGTTTTACAATGAAGCTTCTCTGAAAGTGCATGCAGTCAGTTGCTGATCAAAGCTTCATCTTCAGAAAAAGAAAAAAAATAGAACTTTAAAGGAGAAACAAGACAAGTCTCTAAACTATATTTTACCTTTCAATTAACATAACCTTGGTAAGAAGTTAAAGGTGGGGCAAGGTCAGGTGCCTCATCAGACAGAGACTTTTGGATATCTTGAACATTATATAGCTACAAGTTTCTATGGAATATAATTAGTTCCTTGTTTCCATAGGTATGTTTTCTGGATAGAGGCTATTTCCTTGTCACATGGCTACAGTCTTCATAATAGCTAAAAAAATGTATTAAACTTCCTCACCTGGAGAAGTCCTGATATTTTCTCAAATAAGATGGCCAGAAGCTCTGGAATATATAATGTTGCCCAATAAAAGAAAACAGGCTAGTCAGGCAATCTCTCATTCTTAAGTCTTGCACCTATGAACCATCTAACTTTGTTTATGAAACAGCCAAATTATAATTAATGCCTAAGAGTTACCTCATGAAATCTTCCATGTTGCTCAAGTGTGGCCTCTCCTTAAGACAAACTCTGTAAATAAACTTATTATCTTTCCCCAAACATGGGACATGTCATACATGGATTAGAGTCCCTGTTACCAAGAGATTATTACCAAGCATTAATTAATTCTTCCATTGAAGGTGGCTTCTGGGGAATCCCAGAACAGATTTGCTCCTGCTCCCAGTCCTGGAAGTGCATAGCTGGAGAATTCCCATTAGGAGCTCACTAAATGACAGATGTGCAACCCCTAGCCCCTCTCCTGAGCACCTTCTCCACACTACTGGCTTCCATAAGGCTCTGACAGTGTGAGCTGTAGAGTGAATTCTTGCATGCCTGTAAATGCTGCCACTCAGGAATCTTCACCTTCCTCCTGTGAACAAACACCCCTTACTTTGACATAAAATGTCTCCAGGTTAATTAGGTTCCTATGGCAACTGTAACAAGTTACCCTGAATTTAGTGGCTTAAAACAATCCAGGTTTATTTTCTTATAGTTCTGGAGGTAAGAAGACTAAATCAAGGTGTTGGTAAAGCTGTGTTCCTTCTAGAGGTGTCAGGGGAGAATCTATTTCCCTGCCTCTTCTAGCTTCTAGAAGCCATCGGCATTCCTTGTCTCATGACCACTTCCTCACATCACCCAAGCCTTTTGGTTCTATAGCGCATATCCTACTACCCACTCTGACCTCCTGCCTCCCTCTTGTAGGGAACATTATGTTTACAGTGGGCCCACATGGATAATACAGAAAATCTCCACATCCCAAGGTCCCCTTGACTTAATCGCATCTCCAAAATCCTTTTCCCATTATATAAGAGAACATTCATTGGTACCAGGATTAGGACATGGAAAATTTTGAGTAACTCTTATTCTGCCTACTACTCCAGAGGACTCAGCATCTTTAACACAAACACCTGGGAAAAGACCATCTTTCTCCATCCTGTGGTGATGATGCAGCAGCTCTCTGACACACTTTGCAGCATTCACTTTGTTCTTTTTGTTTGTTTGTTTGTTTGCTTGTTTGTTGTTTTAGGTCACTGTCAACTAATCTTTAGTTAATTATTTATTTTTAATTTTTTATTATTTTTTTAAAGATACTTAGATTTTGTAAATGTTACACAAAAATTGTAGGGATTCCCATATGCCCCATCCCCATACCTCCCACACCCTCACACATAAACATCCTTCATTACTGTGGCACATTCATGCAATTGATAAATGCATCCTAGCACTTTGCCATTAAGCATGGACCATAGTTCACATTGTAGTCTCAACTTTCTCACACACAGTTCTGCATGTTATGTGATGACATAAAATGGCCTATGTCTGTTGTTGCATTGTCACTCAGGACAATTCCCCAGTCCCAAAAAAGCCCCCATATTACAACTTTTTCCCTCTCCCTGTCCCCATAGCCTCCAGTGGCCACTGGCTCCACATCAATTGTTGTAATTTCTTCCACTGCTAGAATCATAATATGTCTATAGTAGAATACTAGAAAGTCCACTCTAGTCCATAGCTCTTCCCACACTCCCAAGGATTCTGGGATGATGACATACACTCCACCACCAATTGAGAGGGGGCTTATATCCCATGGGGAAGATGGATGGGGTTATCCTGCTTGCAGCTGAATACTCTCTGCATTCTCTGAGATGGCTGTTGTCCATCATTATCTCCCTGTCCATTGTCCTGGATGAGTATAATAAACTGTAGAGTAAGTGGTGCAAATCCGCTGAGGTTCCGGGCCCAGCTGGCACATCAAAAGCCCAAAGACTCATGTCTCTGGATGTACATCTACAAATTCCAGCACCAAGTATAAGTTGAAATAGAAGGGACAGATGAGCCATGTGCAGGATAGACATACTTGAGTCCATCTCTGTCACTCTCAGGAGCAAAAACTCCAAAGTAGGACCCACTGGCAAAGCACAAAACTCTGCAGTTATCCACCCTTACAATAAGATATGGAAATCTCCAGAGCCTTCAGGATGTCCACTATTTGGGGTAGTATCTACTTTAGAAGTCTATGAGATCCTGCTGAGATGTGCATAAGCGTTACCCCTGGGATGATTGTCCAACCCACTTTGAATTCCCTTAGTCATATAAGCTCACTTGTCTTTAAATTTTCCCTATTTTATTTGAGGTATTTTTTCAGTTGCATTGCTAGTTGGTGCTTGGTAGCAATCCCTCAGTTCCAGGGAGGCTTATCCCTGGGAGTCATGTCCCATGCTGGGGGGAAGGTAATGCATTCATATGCTGAGTTTAGCTTAGAGATAGGCCACATTTGAGCAAAAGTAGGGTCTCAGGAGGCAACCCTTAGGCACCCCATAACAATAGGCTAAGTTTCAAATTCAAGTGCAAAGACTCATAAGCCTAGACTTCAATATCAAGGGCCCATTAGTGGATCATCGTTCTTCACCAGTCACTGCCCCTGCCCTTGGGGAACTGTTGCTGCTCCCTTAGAGAATGTGGCAGAACTCTCCAGGATGAGAATTCAGTATTCTCTCAGTTATTGTGTGAGTCTCCACCCACTGTGACAATGTCACATGAACAATTGAACATTTTTATATACCTTATATGTATGCTTAGGTGAACTTTCGCCCATGGAACCCCATCACTGACACTCCACACCAATGATCCTAGCTATCCCAATTGTAACCATTCAGTGATGAAAGTGTTCTTCAAAAATGAAGCCATTACCATAGCCAAATACAATTAATTGGAAAATGAAACAATAATGATAAGTTTAAATATAAGAAATAAAATCCAGAACAATATATAAAAATACAATAAAATTAAAAGATTGGGATACTTTAAAAAATGAAAAATATTAAAAAAATTTTTTTTGACATTTTGCCTTTCATCACCACAATATCTGGTGTCCTGTCTATACCACGGCACCTTCCACCACTCATTCCCCATTGTCTTAATGTTTTTCATTTTGTTTTCAAAGAAATTTTAGGTCACAGTAAAGTCTCACACAGAATGCAGTAGACTCTCATATACCCAACTTCCTCCCCCATTCCTCCCCCCACCCATATTAATACCTTTTTATATGTGGATGGTACCTTTGTTATAACTGATATACACACAGTGAAATATAGTGACTAAATATGGACAATGCTTTACATTGTGGTTTACATTTTAGATGATACACTTTCCTAAATTTTGATGATATTTACGATGTCCTGTGTCTATTATTATAAGATCATGTAGAATACATCCACTGCCTACTAAATACCTCATTAGACTTTTCTATTCTTCCCTCACCCTCCCCTTGGGGCCCACAGTGACCCCCTGGCTTCACTTCTTGGATGGCAAGATTTGTATTTATATGCAACAAGACTGAGGTCTTGACACACTGGTTTGTCCTCCCCTATTAGGAACTACCCAGGCTCCAGAGAGATTCCTGCCTGTCTATTTGTGAACAAATCAGTCCCCCCAAGAATAGGAGTTCAAATCCTTCCTGCTCATTATGTGGGTCTCCACCCACTTATACAACACATTATGACAGAATGATCACTGACACACCCCCTAAGAAACTGCTCCAGGTGTGCCCTGTCCCGAATGCCCCCCCATCCAACACCCTAAACAAGTAACCCTTCCTTGTCATATTGCCGTAAGAGCATTCCCACTTTATACTTTCAACCACATACCCATAAATCCCATGTTCACATGGTACCTCTCCCAACAGTGCCTTGGTCTGTCCAATGCACACTTCCCAATCTACCCACCTGTGAAACCTGCACCACCCAACCTAACAATACCAGTAACCTCCTCTCATATTCCTTCAATACAATCTAAACACATTCACCTTAAGATAGGTTATGTCCATATGAGTGTTGACTCACAATCTTCCTCTCTCTTAATATTTCTTGTAAACCTATCTTCCAGACAATAGCTCTCTGAGTCTGCTCAATTTCCTTAATTCATACCAGTGAAGTCATTTACAGTTCATCCTTCAATGCCTGGCTTGCTTCACTCAACACAAGTTTATTAAGATTCATCCATGTTATCCTGTGTGTTAGTACTTTATTCCTTCTTATAGCTGAGTAATATTCCATTGTAAGTATGTACCACATTTTTTAATCCATTCATCTGTTGATGGGCATCTGGGTTGATTCCAACTTTTGGCAATAGTGAATAATGTTGCTATAAACATTGGTTTGCATATATCTGTTCATGCCATTGCTTTCAATTCTTCTGGGTATATAACCAGCAGTGGAATTGCTGGATCATATGGAATTTCTATATTAGGTTTTTGAGGAACTGCCAAACTGTCTTCCACAATGGCTGGACCATTCTACATTTCCACCAGCAGTGGCTGAGGGTTCCCATTCCTCCACATGGTCCCCTGCTGTTTTTTTAATACTGCCATTCTAATGGATGTAAGATGGTATCTTGTTGTAGTTTTGATTTGCATTTCCCTAATAGCTAGTGATGTTGAGCATCTTTTCTTGTACTTTTTAGCCATTTGTATTTCTTCTTTGGAGAAGTATCTTTTCCAATTGCTTTCCCATTTTTCAAATGGATTTTTTGTCTTTTTACTTTCGATGTGTAGGATTTCTTTCTATATGCATGATATTAGGCTCCCATCAGATATATGTTTGCCAAATGTTTTCTCCCTTTGGGTAGGCTGCCTTTTTACTTTCTTGATAATGTCCTTTGAGTTCCAAAAGTTTTTAAGTTTAAGGGGATCCCATTTATCTATTTTTTTCTTTTGCTCTTCATGCTTTGGTTGAGAAGTTCATGAAACCATTTCCTATTACAAAGTCCTGTAGATGCTTCCCTATATTACCTTCCAAGATCTTTATGGCCTTGGTTATCATATTTTGATCTTTGATTCATCTTGAGTTGATTTTTGTATAAGGTGTGAGATAGTGTTCCTCTCTCATTCTTTTGGATATGGATATCCAGTTATCCAAGCATTATTTATTGAAGAGGCTATTCTCTCCCAGTTGTGCTGGCTTGGTGGCCTTGCTGAATATCAGATGACTGTATTTGCAAGGATCTATATCAGAACTCTCAGTTCAGTTCCATTGGTCAGTATGTCTATCCTTGTGACAATAACATGAAGTTTAATAGTATGTTTAAATTCAGCTAGTTTGATACCTCCAATTTCATTTTTCTGTTTCAATATGTCTTGGGGATTTGGGGCCTCTTGTCCTTCCAAATAAATTTCATAGTTAGTTTTCCACTTCATTAAAAAATGCTGTTTTGATTTTTATTGGGATTGCATTAAATCCATAGATTGGTTTGGGTAGGATAGCTATCTTGATGTTTAGTCCTCCTATCCATGTACAGGGAAACTTCTTCCATTTACTTAAGTCTTCTTTGATTCCCTTTAACAGTGTTGTGTAGTTTTCTGAATATAAGTCCTTTACATCTTTAGTTAAATTTATTCCTGGGTGTTTGATTCTTTTAGTTATTATTGTAAATGGTATATTTTCTTGATTTCCTCCTCAGATTGCTCATTATTGGTGTACAGAAATACTCCTGATCTTTGAGCATTGATCTTATAACCTGCAACTTTACTGAACTCACTTATAAGTTCTAGAAAATTTTTTGTACATTTCTCAGTGCTTTCTATGTAAAGGATTATGTCATCTGCTAATAGTGAAATTTTTTCTACTTTCTCTCCAATTTGGATGCCTTTTATATCTTTTTCTTCCCTCAGTGTTTGATCAAATCCTTCTAAGACAATGTGAAACAGGAGCAGTGATAGTGGACATCTTTTTCTTGTTTCCACTCTTAGAGGGAAAGCTTTTAGGATTTCAACCCTGAAGATGATGTTAGCTCTGAGTTTTTCATATATACCCTATCTTGTTCAGAAAGTTTCCTTCTACTCCTATCTTTATCAGTGTTTTTATCAGGAAGAAGGGCTGTATTTTGTCTAATGCTTTTTATGCATCCATAGAGATGATCATGTGATTTTTTTTCTTTCAATCTGTTTATGTGGTCTCTTACATTGATTTTCTTATGTTGAAACTTCCTTGCATACTCGGGATGAAACCCACTTGGTCATGGTGTATAATTCACTTGGTATGTTGTTGAATGAGAATAGCAAGGATTTTGTTGAGAATTTTAGCATCTAGGTTCATTACAGTGATTGGTTTGTAATTTTCCTTTCTTGTGGCATCTTTGTTTGCCTTTGGTATTAGGGTAATATTTGCATCATAGAATGAGTTATACAATGTTTCTTCTACTTCTATTTTTTGGAAGAGCTTAAGCAGGATTGATATTAGTTCTTTCTGGAGTATTTGGTAGAATTCCCTTGTGAAGCTGTCTGGTCCTAGGCACTTCTTATTTGGGATTAATTTAATGACAGAATCTATCTCTTTACTTGTAATTGGACTGTTCAGTTCATCAAATTTTCCTTTCATCAATGTAGGCTGCTTATGATGTTCTAGGAATTTGTGCATTTCCTCTAAATTATCATTCTTTTTGGTATATAATTTTTCAAAGTATCATCTTATGATATTCTTTATTTCTGTGGGGTCAGTGGTGATATCTCCTTCCGCATTTCTAATTTCACGTATTTGCATCTGCTCTCTTTTTTCTTTGTTTGTCTGGGTAAGGGTTTGTCAATATTATTGATCATCTCGAAGAACCAGCTTTTGGTTTTGTTTATTTTTCTAGTGCTTTCTTATTTTCTATTTCATTTAATTCTGCTCTAATCTTTGTTATTTCCTTCTTCCTAATTCTTTGGGGTTAGTTTATTGTTGTTTTTCCAATTCCTTCAGGTGTGCAGTTAGGCACTTTCTTCTATTTTGATATATGAATTTTTGGGTATGAATTTCCCTCTCATTAGAGCTTTTGTTGCATTTCATAAGTTTTGATATGTTTTGTTGTCACTTTAATTCATTTCAAAGTAGTTACTGATTTCTTTTGAGATTTCCTCCTTGACACACTGCTTGTCTAAGAGTTTGCTGTTTAACTTCCATATGTTTGTGTCTAATCTGGTGCTCTGCCCCTTAATGATTTCCAATTTCATTCCACGGTTGTCAAAGAAATTACTTTGTATAATCTCAATCTTTCTGTATTCATTGAGATTTCTTCTGTGGCCTAGTATGTGATCTATCTTGACGTACGTTCCATGTGTACTTAAGAAGAAGGTATATCCCACTGTATTTAGGTGCAGTGTTCTGCATATGTCTATTAGGTCCAAATCCTCTAATGTGTTAACCAAAGTCTTTGTTTCATTTTTTATTCTTTTTAGTGATGTTCTGTCTAATGGTGATAATGGTGTATTAAAGTCCCCCCTATAATTGTAGAGGTATCTATTTCTCCATTTAGTTTTTCCAGTATTTGCCTCATGTATTTTAAGGCAATCCTGTTAAGTGCATAAATTTTTATGATTGTTTTTTCTTCTTGGAAGATTACCCCTTTCCCTAATATATAGTGTCTGTCTTTGTCTCTGACAATAGTTTAGCATTTAAAGTCTATTTTATTTGATATTAGTTTAGCTACCCCTGCCCCGCTTTGGTTACTGTTTGCATGTAAGATTGTTTTCCAGGCATTCACTTTCAGTCTCCTTGAATCCCTAGATCTAAGGTGGGTTTCTTTTACACATATGGATGTGTCGTATTTCCTAATCCATTCTGCCAATCTGTGTCTTTTGACTGGTGAGTTTAATCCATTAACATTCAGTTTTATTACTCTCAAGGAATTACTTACATTAGCCATATTTTCTTTGGGTTTATGTATTTCATCTGTTGTTTTTACTTCTATTTTTGTCTTTTTAGTTGTTCTTACACTCTTCTCCAGCTCTCTCTCTCCTGTTTTTTCCTTTCAACCTGCAGAACTCCTTTTAGTATTTCTTTAAGGGCAGGTTCCTTATTGGCATACTCTCTTAATTTATGCTTTCTGTGAATATTTTGTGCTCTCCATCATTTTTGAATCCAAGCTTTGCTTGATAGAGATTTCTTGGCTCAATTTTTTTCTTTCAGTACATTAACTATGGCATAGCATTGCTTTCTTGCTTTCATGGTTTCAGATGAGAAATAAGCACTTAATCTTATTGAACTTCCATTGTATGTGATGTTCCCTTCTCTCTTGTTGCTTTCAGTATTTATTGTTTGTCTTGAACATTGGACAGTTTGGCTTGTATATGTCTTCAACTAGGCTTGTTGGGATTTATACTGTTTGGGGTGCACTATGCTTCCTGGACTTGTACATCCATCTCCCTCAATAGGGTTGGGAAATTTTCAGCCATTATTTCCTCCAACACTCATTCTGTACTGTTTCCCCTCTCTTCTCCCTCTGGTATGCCTATAATGTATATGTTTGTGCACTTTGTGTTTTCCCTTATATCCTTAAGTCCCTGCTGATTTTTTTCTTTTTATCTATCTGTTCTACTGTCTGTTAGATTTCAGATGTGCTATCTTTCACATCACTAATTGTTTCCTCCACCTGTTCAAATCTACTGTTATGTGCTTCCAGTGTCTTTTTTATTTCTTGGATTGTGCCATTAATCACCAACATATGTGTTATCTTTTTATGTATGTTTACAGTTTCTTCAGTATGTTCTCCCAGTCTCTTTTTAATATCCTTAATCTCTCCCTTCACTTCATTAAATTGGTCCTTGATATTTGTTTGGTCAGTTTTGATTAGTTGTTCAATATCCTGCACCTCTTCCTGGTTTTTAGTTTGTTCATTAGACTGGGCTATGTCTTCCTATTTCTTTATATGGCTTGCATTTTTTGTTGCTTTCTGGTCATCTTTATATCTTGATGGGTTTATTCAGTTGATTAGCTTCTCTCTGTACTCTAAGGTTTTATTTATTTGCTGTTTTTGCATCTGTTTTAAGTTTTCTCTTTGACACTTTATTGTTCTTATTCTATTTCATTGCTGTTGTCTGTGTTCCCTTGGAGGAAAAAATTAGGACCAGAGAAAGTGGAAGAGGTAAGAAAAGTAAAAGTATGATAGTAACAATAATAGTAATTGTTAGAGGAGGAAGTGTTTTAGATGCTGAAAAATAAATATTTAACTGATTTAAGTAGTGTAGGGTAAAAGGAAAAGAAAAGTGGGTTACCAGCAAGGAAATGGGAAATTATTGAAAGAAAAATATATAGACTGAACTAAAAGTCCAGTATGATGAGGAGAGAGGGAGAGGGAATAGAAAAGATGGAAAGAAAATAAACTTAATAAAAGAAATAAAATGGGATAGATTAGGTAGAAATAAACACTAGAACAATTGGGCCTAAATAAGGAGAGGTGGAATGTAAGAACAACAACAGAAAGCAGAAGACAGAATGATGAGGGAAGGAAAAGAGAGCCTTGACATACAAAATTTGTATACACAGAAAAGTGAAAATCAAGTCAGAGGAAACACAGTAACCAAGAATCAAGCCAGCAGCACCTTGAGGAATATATCTCTTCATCTAGTTCCCTCCAGATAAATGCCATGAAGCCTCCTACTTTGTGGGCTCACAATACAGCTCACTTGGACAGGATCTTGCCCCCACTTAGCTGTTTTTCAGTGAAAGAGATCTGCTTATTTTCCTTTGAACTAAAAAATATTTTGGACCAGATAAAAGGAAAGATATAGGAATCCAAAAGGAATAGTAGTAATGGTATTAGTAAAAGGCAGAAGAGAAAACTTACAAGACATAGGAAATTGAAAAATTAAAATGAGTAAGAATCACAGAGGAATAAGATTAGGAAAGTAGTATTGAAACAAAAAAACAAGAAACAGAATGGAGAAACAAATATATAGAATGAATTAAAATGCTGGAATGGTGTGAAGAAGGGAAAAGAAAACAGTAAAGACAGAAAGGAAAAAAGTAAGTAAGAGAAAGTATACATAGAAAAAGGGAAAGAGGGAGAAATATAAGCCAGAAAAATTGGAGACCAAATAAAAGAGGTGAAATGAAAGAACAATGGAAACCAAAAGACATAAAGATGGAGTGCAAAGAAATAGCATAAGTAGAATAGATCAGTAACCAAAAGAATAAAAGGAAAAAAAAGCAAAAATACACAAGCAGAGAGAGAAAGGGAGGGGATATAAAACAAGCAAGAAACAAGACAGCAGCAACTTGTGTTTGTTGTTTTTTTTTTAACAAGACAGAAGAAGAAAATAATAATAAACATGGAAAAGCAGCCTCCTTTCTTAGACCCCTAAGGATCTTCTAAGGCTGCTGGTGTTCCTCAATCACTCACCCTGCATGCTGCCTTCTGCATGTTTTGAGCTGGGTTTTAGTGATTAAAATATGGTAAATTTTAAAAAATGAACTTTAAAAAAAAAAAATGAGATCCAAGAAAAGCTAATACAGAGCAAATGTCTATATATTCCCTGTCATAAAGTTTCAGGTAAATGCCTGATAATCTGGTGGATCTCTTCTCAAGAAGTAACCAGGAATCTATCTAGGCACTTCATATATGTTAGGCAGGAATTCTGTCACTGCGCTCTTCTCAGTCTTTAGGTTAACTAGCCTTTCAGAATGCTATCCACCCCTTTTCTCTTGGGCAGGTAATATCCCTGGCAGTCAGATGGAGTGGTGCTGGTACCTGGCTGTGTCTTCCTCCTCACTGATGTAATTCCTCTCTTTACCGAGGTGTGTGGGTGTGGCTGTCCACCTGAGATGATCCCCCTCCCCTCTCCCTGTTGTGTTGGGGTCCCTTCTGATATTCAAGTCAGGCCCAGCTGACTAAACTTGCTGCAAAAAAATCACTCTCCATTCTCCCAGACCCTTCTTCCCTTCAGGGAATCTGCTGTCACACTCCCATTTGGATCAGAACAGGGTCTCCACCCAGTGTATCCACCCTGAGGGCTAGGTATGTGTGTCCCTTCCAACCATCAAGGTAAGCAACCCCCAATTATTTCTGGCTTCCTTATCAATCCAGTAACCTCCTAGATGACTCAGAGCACTTCCTGTGGAGGTGATGTCTACTCTACTCTCATTAAGATATAATTCACCAGGAGTTTTACCTCACTTAATATCTTGGGGTTGGGGAAGGGAGCCCTTCCCAGCAGCTGGGAGGTTTAAGAACTCACAATTACTTGTTTTGGCTTCTTCATGTCTCTGAACCACACTCTTCTAGGAGTTGATAGACAGTGTCCTGGTTTGCTGTGCCCCAAAGCAGTTCCCCATGACAGCCTCTGGCTTTTTCTTTGTTGCTTTAGTGAGAGCTAAGATTTATGTGTCTAACCCATCTGCCATGTTCCCACAATCCCAGGGGAACTCACTTTGAAAGGTGCATTTGAACCCATGTAAGCTCTCAGATCTAAGCTCAAATCCCGACCTACTTGAAGCTGGCTAGTAAGATAGGGAATCAATAGATGGACATATTTGGCATTAACATATTTGTAGCATATTTGGCATGTGCCAGCCAGGAGGTTATTGGTAAGGGAAACTATGTCCTACAGCCTGTTTAATGCCTTCTTTTGCTTATCCATTTTAAATGGGTTTGCCTACGAGCCCCCAAAGGATGAACTCCCAGGAGGGAAGAGGCCAGGTTGCAAGAACTCTGTGTGTCCATGCCATGTGTCCAGGCTTGTGAGACCTGTCCCTGGCTGGGAGGGCTTGAGCACAGGGCAGGGGCTCAAAACAGGGCCCTGCCAAGACAGAGGTCCCCTTAGCAGTGGCAAGGCAGTGACTCAGAGCTGGGGGCTTGCCCTCTCCACAGGTCCATGCCTTTGCAGACGCACCTTCCTATTTGACCACACCCAGCTACCTGTTTTGGGATGGGGTGGGAAGGTGGTGGCAAGCAAGGCCAAGATGGATGCCATGGGAGTTCCCTTCCCCAGGGGATTCACTGGCCATGTCTCCTCTCACTCTTAAACTTTACCCACATTTTACCTTTCTATTTACTACTACTGAATTTCTCATTACAGGTTTGTGTTAAAATGCCTTGGAATGTCTTAAAAACCAGTTCTGAAAATGTATTTGCTAGTAAAGAAGATATTGCCTCAGGGCCCCAAGGCCTGTTAGCTAGAACAATTGATCTCCAATCACTTTATGGCCTGTTGATGGCTGGTCTAACTGGGAAACTACCAGACAGTAAAGTCATAAAATTACCACTGCTTTTCAAGACCTCTGTAAGATTAGGAAGAAGGAGCACTACTAGGCATGGCAGCTTCAGTTCGGAATCAACCCTAAGATCAATTTGACCTGAAGATCTGTTTGGTCTCTCTCCCAAGTTCACAATAGCCCCAGAAATGCCCAGTGGTAGGGTCTCTGATTCGCAGTGTGGTGGGTACCAGAGAAATAACTCTGAATAGACTCAACTTGGTGTTTTGATTCAGAAAGCAGGCAAACTTTCCCTGAGATTTACCTCAAGAGCTTCTATTTGGGTACCAGTGTAGTCAGTCTCAGACCCTGGAATGCAGGGGTACCTAGAAGCAGAGCAGTAAATTCTGAATGGCCCCCAAGAAATTCCTTGGACCCTTCCATTCAGAGGGCAGTCAAATGTCCTCTGAGAATTTTCTCAGATTCTTCCATTTGGGCATCTGCTCACATCTCCCACCAATTCAGCTTGGGCACTTTAATCTGAACTTCAGGGTTTCAGGCATGCACCAAGACCTAGATCAGTCACAGGGATGCCTGTAAGCCAGGCTCTGGATTAAATTCTCAGGATGCTGGAACCAGAGTATCAGCTCCAAAAAATTTGGAGTGGTGAACGTTTTAGTCAGGCTTGGACTCTGGGACACCAGATCAGTCAACTAAACTCTTCATTATTGATTTTCCTAGAATAATGGGCATGGTCTCTGGCCCACCAGTAAACTCCCCACAGGATTGTCTTCTTAAGAATCAGAAAATTCTGCCTACTACTGGTCCATATGGCCACAGTATAGCTGAGAGCAGCCTCTGTATAAGACTCTGATTTCCAGTTAGACCAGTGTAAAAGAGGACAGATAGATCTGAGGGCCAGAAGCCTCATGTCATGTCTCCTTAAAGAATTGAGGAAATACACCTAAAACTTTCATTTTTTAAAACTCAGTTGTCCCTGTAAAATGTGTGAATAAAGATCAACATCCAAACTGGTTACTAAACCTCTGGGAAATGAGAAACCTCATGTGCCATCAATTAAGATCAAAGAGTTCCTACAAATGCTAAGGGTATAAAATTCTCTCTTCTGTTTCAATCTGTGCTTAACTTTGTGTTCAAATTTGAAATCTGTGTTTAACTTTGTCAGTTTGCTTGTGCCTAGGAAATCAGATTTGGGGTTCACCTGTTATAAATTGGATAACAGTGAAAGGTAACCTAAAAATGAGTGTTTCATTGTCAATACTGCCTTGCAAGTGGATTTGATGTATAAATCACAAGTGGAATTGATTCAACTGCTAGAAAAGAAGAAACTTAGCAAAGTTACTGATAAAATTCTTGTGGCTTGGGTAATAAAGGTACCCAATTCCCATTAAAGTAAAAACTTACTGGAAACTATAACTGAGTTAAAATCATTTATAGATGCCTTTTTATTAAAAAACAGAAAAAGATAATAACTGAAATTATAACTGGGTAGATGTAGCCTAAACCTACTATTGTGAGTGTAAATCTTAAAATGAACTTACCTTCATTTATGATCACTTCAAGCCTAGCCTCACTCCTTGCCTTTGCTTATGATTATTTCATAATATCTTCTGCCCCTATAGCTCAGGGGAAAGCAAACTTGAGACATCCCTTTCTCCTGTCCTACTGGTATTAGTGACCCTGCTTTCTCTCATGTCTCCAAATGTGAACTAAATTGCTGCCTAGTGGAATTCTCGACCCTCAGGGTTGAATGTCCATTCTTCCAGTCCAGTGGCCACAAGGGTTCTGTTATCTCTGAGGACTGGGAAGTGAAGGAGGCCTCCTACCCTGACTGTCAAGGTTCCTAAAAGTGGCAATTCATGAAAGAAACCAGTTTCCCTGAGGCTTCAATAGCCTCAGTGGGTATACATAGAATTACTCATCCACTGCTAAAGTCAAATTGAAAAATAAAGTTGTGAAGCAAAGGAAAATTATATTAAAGCATTGGGGACATTTTGGTTATAAGCCAATAATTAAGGAACCAAATTATTGTGCAAAACTGCATGGTCACAGTGCAAATTAGAGTAACTAAAATGAGTCTTCAAAGAAATCTTTTAAATGTTATATTCCAGTTAAACTTATTTTGTAAGAGAATGAAAATTATAACAGTGAGTCCTGTGTTTCTGTGCAAACTCTATTCTTGTCTGCCTATTTGTTCATTATATAGCTTCATACATTGGGATGATATCAAATTAACAAGTGAAAATTCTTAGAAGAGCTCTATTCAAATTGAAAAATCAAACATGCAGTTATACATGTGAATAACTATATCTGGAGCCCAAATTAGGCTAAGCAGGATGGAAAGGTAATAAAGAAATCTAAATACAGAAACTTGGAAAAAGAAAAATTTTTCCTAAGCTCTTTAACCTGCCCTACCCCCAAGGCCTTCTCTTTGCAAGACTGGTGGGGGAAAGATGAGGTGTGACAGATTGAAATTCTATCTTCTAAGCTGGGGAATTAAAAATGATAGTTTGTCCTGTAATTCCTCAATTTAAACCTTTTAACAGCCTTAAAATAAGGGTGGTTAATAATCCTGTATCAACTAGTAAAGAAAAAAGTCCTTGAAAGCTATGAAAAAATCTTTAAAAACATTTTTCCAGAACCTAGCATTCAGTGTGCTTTTAAGATTATTTACAGTTTATAATTTTATTGAATTAGCCTTCTGTGAAAAAAAGAAAAAACATTCCTTGCATAAACTATAACAGTTTTGATTTTATTTAGCTTAGGTTTTATCTCCCTAGGTTTATGAAATAACAAGTATATAAATTTATTAAATCCTTAAGGTGATGCATTTCTAATGAAATTAAGATAGCAAAATGTAGATCTGCCCTCTTTTAAATGGATAAAGTAAATTCCATTGTTTGCTAATTGCAATCTAAAGTAAATTAACCAGTCTATGTGGTTGTGGCCAATAAAAGCATCTTCTAAACTGAAGCATTTAAATGGCTAGTTCCAAGAAGCCCTTACTAACTAGAAACCTAAATTGATATTAATGGCAAAATGTAACTTTATAGCAGTGAAACCTGTCAGAAGCCTCCTCAATCTGCATGATCAAGTAGTGGTATCAGAAGATAATCTTAATTCCATTGGGAATCTTCAGTTTTCATTTAAGAACAATGGAAAGAGTTAATATTCCAATAGAGCTAAAGTAAAATATCTGTTAATTAATGTCTTCATGGTAAAAGTGTAGAAATAAGAAGAAAAGTACTAAAAAGTTAAGTTCATTTGATATGTACACATTGCATTGGAAGTGTTTAAAAAGTGTATAAAAATCATGAGATAGACTTCAGCATTTTCAAATTCTCTTGTGCTTTCAAACAAGGCCTTCAATACACTGCAGGTTGCCTCTCCATTTGAGTTATTGGCAAGATTGGTCATTGACCCCTAAAACAATAAGGGTTTTAGCACTGGTTGTTCTCCTTAGGTGGATGGAGACAATGTTGCAGTTTCAAACTCCTGCAGCAGCCAACTATGGCTCAATATAGCCAAATGTACAATGGATATTACCTCCAGATTGGCACTGTTTCTTAGTGCTGAAGGGTGCTATGCACCAGGCCAGTGGAATACTGGAATCTACTTTCCTAGCTACTCTCTAGGGTCAATGGTGCTGCAACATGCTTGCTGTGTGAAGGACATACTAAGTGGAGCAATAATTACCAGAGCACTGTGAGTAGAATGTAAACACAATTGGCATTAGGGTCTGCTCCCATGGAGGATAACATGTAATGTATTACAACGCTGGCACTTAAATCTATTAATTGCAGCTCAAAGAAAAACTTTCACATTGAGTAGTGCATTAATCAGTATTAAGTACTATACCT
>JAQZBX010055307.1:0-18454 GCA_029593785.1 Cabassous unicinctus | reverse complement strand
TGGGATAAAGTCCTACCCATTGCACTCCTGAGAATAAGAGTAGGAAACAAGGCAGGCTAGGTTTAAGTCCTTATGAAATGACATATGGTAGACCATTTCTAAAGGCAGAATATGCTGTCAATATGCATCCTAGCTTGGAATTAGCTACCATACAATGTGTAAAATCCCTGTGTTCTACCTTGACTGAGATGAATAATCATGCTTCTATTTTAAATTCCTCATGGACACTCCTTTTTAACACAATTATCAACCTGGAGACTGGGTGTGGCTGCATACCTTGAAAGACCCACATACCTAGGCACATCTAAACCCAAGTTCCTAGTGTTACTTGTCTCCTCTTTTTTAGCCCATATGAATAATCAGATTTAAGCCTTATCTGCTTCAATCACTAGTTTTAGTTCCTATGATTTGTTCAGTTGATTACTTGCAGGAATTTGTTCCTGGTTAAGAACATTCCTCCAAACAGGGCTGGTTCTTTTTCTAATAGTAATTCTAAACTTTGTGCTTCTTAAATGTATTGTCTCCTTGTGCAATCAAATGTTAATGCAAATAATTACCAAACGTTTCTCCTTATTCAGAACTTTCAGAACTTCCTCTTCTGAAGCAAGTATCCATCCCTCTGAGTCTAATCAAGATTATCTGCATGTCATGAGTCAACATTTCCATCAAACTTCCCAGGAACTACAAAGCCCCATCTCAGCAGGAAGTAGCCAGATTGAAGGACACCCAAATTCCCAAGGTTGGAAATGTATATTTAATCAGGGAATTTGTAGTACTAGAAAAAACCAGTATTGCTTAAATATTAAGGCATTGTACTGCACCTTATAGTGTTAGAAAAATTCACTGTAACTCTTAGATGTCAGGAAGCATGCAGAGCTACAGATTTAACATTAACCAGATTTAGCTCCACCAAAAATGTGTCATTTTGTACTTCCTCACTCGCATCCATCATTATCTGTATCTCCACATCCATTATACATACCTTCACATCCATACCACCACCCCATCCTTATCACCCCAAGATTACCCGACCCCAGGCACCATGCATATTTTAAGATTAACTGAGAAAGCAAAAATGAATTTTTCCAGACCCTTCTTAGAAATGCCACCCTAATGATTAACATGCTTTGTTTCAAACAGTTGTTGCAGTCCTTTTCCTGCTGCAAACTGAAAGTATACCATTAAACACATCGTGAACTTTTCACTGGAAGCAGTTGGGATTCAAATTTGTCCCCTTAAAAAATCTGTATATCTTTCAAGCTTACATATAAACTGTCTAGACTTTGAACATTCTAGGCACAAGCCAATCTTTTGCAGGAGATACAGAAAGTTCTCTCAAGGAGTATAATCTAATCCAACAACAACTACTTATTAATCATCTTAATTGTCACATACCTCAATATTTTCTGTGTCAATTATGCACTTAAATAAGCAGCAACACAAACTTTGGCAAGTTCTTTTCCAACTAAAGCAAACAAACAAAAAAACAAAACCTTTAACAGGGAGGCTGATTTGAGATTGTACATCTCCCGCTTTCCACCAGTGAATTAAGGCACTTTTCAGTCCTAGCCTAGTTTGGCATATCTGTGTATTCTGCCACACAGAGCAAATGAACCCAGCTGAGGACCACCCCAGCCCCACTTAAAATAGCATTAGGGGTTGCTGCTGTTTTGGGGTAATTAGGGGCAGTCTCTTTTCCAATGTCCAGGGTATTTACAGTAGCAACAAGTACCAGTTTCCTGATCCCTGGTGCCTAAAAGTGTTCAGTGGGAGCTTATTTAGGTGCTGTAAATGGAAATTCATGATTTTGTCTAATAGTATTTGTGCTATCTTTGTTTGGGAGGATTTTTTAAAAATCTTTTTAAAAGGTGTGTTCTAATTGATCTGTAAAATTTACTAAATTAGGTTCCATTGTGACCCATTTTACTTGTTTTCATTTAAGAGTGGTGCTTAGTTCTGAAAAGCTATTAGAAAAAGTAGAATTCAACAGGGCAGAGGTGTCATATTAATAGGCTCTAGACTTAAGAAATGTTTAAAAGGATTTTTTTATGAGCCTGTTACAATTTTCATATATGGGCTCATTGAATTTGTGGATACATTGTTGGGTTTTTTTTCCAACCAACAATTTGGGGAAACACTTCAGGCATAACCTTATGAAAAGTCATTTAAGAGCCCTTTCCAATTAGCTTTGTCTATCCTGATTTGGGTATGACCTTCACCAACAGTCATGTGAATTAACTGGTAAATGTCTGGCTATGAAGTCTCATAAGTCTGAATAATAAAATTGAATTCTTTTGCAAAATCTACTGGGTCTCCAGTAGGACTTATGAAATCTTATTCCTATAGGAGGGGGAATTTGACTTAGTTAGGACATAGAGGAGGTAGACAGAAGGGGTTTAAAGGAGGGTTAGAGATGTCAGAGTCAGGAGAACTGGATAACTTTTTTTAAGCTTGATAATGGACTTTAAGTCTTTGTTAATTTAGTAAGAGTTTCTTGAAGAAAGGCAATTTTAGAATTAGTTATACATTTGTAAACTTCCACATACCAATTAAAATATTTAATCCCAATCAGGTTGCTTAATTTTACAGCCTCTATTTTCTAGTTGAGAATATAAAAATACCAATTTAGGCAAATAAAAACATCCCCATTGTGGCCATTATAACTCAAGATTATCTGTAGTGTGCCATTTCCAGTGGGACAAGATTTTATATGAGGCAGGATCATAATTTTCTTCACAAAACCAGCTGGTGTGATAGATTGCAGTGCAACCTTAGAGTTCTTTGATTGGAACACATTTTTTTCAGATAGTTTTGATTGTGAGGCATCCTAAATTCTAAACCTGAGAGAAATTGTCTGGGTTTTAAGCAAGTGTGATGTTTTACAGTGTGCTTTTCTCAGGATATTTATTTCATCTGGGGGACAGCCTGTGCTCTAGTTCTTTGACTCACAACCAAGACAGGAGCCCAAGATTTGACTTCTGACCACTTGCTCTTCTCTGAGGCCACAAGGCATGGAAAGTGGTTGGGTGACCTTCTTCAACTCTGCCATGTGATTATATTCCAAGTTTTGAGGTCACTTTGAGGCAGGATGGAATAGGGGCCTGAGGAGAAGAGTTGGAAAACCCAATAAATCTTCACACAAACACCACCCAGTAGAAAAGACTGGAGCAACATCCTTCTGGACTCATGTAGGCAAGTTATCAGGAGGCAGCTTGTGCCAGCTGATGTGCACAAAGAGGTCACAGGGATGCAGCTTGCAGCATCCACCTAGCAGAAAAGCAGGGAATTCCCACACTAGCCACCTATTTTCATAAGCCCCTCATGCAGCGCACTCCAGCAGGGCTCAAGAGCAATAGCCAGGAGCCAATCACCCCCAGACAGAAACCCCTAACCCCCTAAGAGAATAAATCACCCAATACAGGTTCCCCACTTTGTCTCAAATATGCCAATCAGCACAGACCTTGAGTCCTGAACCCTCATAAAACAGTGGACCCCAGGGCAGAACTTCACATTTCTCTCCCTTGAGAATGCCCACTCTAGGTCTGAGGTTATATTTCTGTTCTCTTGCTTTACCCTCAAATAAGTTCTCTGATTTCCCAATTAATTTGTGACTCATCCTTGAATTTCTTCTCATGATGAAGCCAAGAACCTAGTCACTGGATCTGATACCAACCTGGACTGGGATCCATTTCTTAAACCTTTCAAATACCTGCCTCTGTCCTGGGTGTTGAGTTACCTGCTCTTCTCAGAATAGCATGAAAACCCCTACCTCTGGACATTGGAACATACCTGGAAATTTGAAGCCTTTCTAGAATGCACAGGAAGGAGAATGTCTTCAGCATCACAAAGGCAGACAGGGCCAAGGTTAACAAATTCTGCCCCCTACCCATTGTGCACAGTTTTATGAAGAAAACTTTGGATCCTTTGCCTTCCAGGATGAGTTGAGGGGTCTGAGGATCTGAAGAGTTGGTTGAATGACTAAAGGAGGGGAGCTAGGAGGGTGAGTCACCCCAGCAGGGAGGACAGAGTTATCAATTAGATTTGTAATAGAAACCCTGGATTAGCACCTGCATCTAACTGGGGACAGGTAGACAGAATCCAGGAAATTTCATAAACAAGAGTTTCCTGCTTGCCCAAATTTTATAGAGTAATTGTATCAAATAATTTTAATGCTTCCTGCATATATCTCAAAGAACACAACTTATAGAGTGGGAGCAATTAGTGGAAAATCATGCCTCAGATAAGAGGTTTTTTGTTTTACACAACAAAAATATTTTAATACCTTTAAAATTCAAATTTTTCTTTAAAATCATTCATGAAAAAGTTTTCAAGTCAGAATTAACACCCAATTAGTCAAGCATCAGGAAGCTACATTACAGCTCTTTAATATACAAAGAGACATCTTTCCAGCCACTTTCTTCTAATCTCACTGTTCTGGAATCATATACAGCCTCTTAGTCCTTCATTTCTTCAGATCATGAAAACTAAATTTGTTGAACACCAGAAATCTGTTGATATGGTGTTGTATAAACCCTAACATTTTGTTGTTGACCATCTGCAGTTATTAAGCCAGCTGGTAACTGGTTAGTAAATGCCTCCTCTGTAAGCTCTTCACTGAGTCCACCTGTAGCTGCAGCCATTCCACCAATTCTTTTCTCTCCTTTCATAGCCTCTCTGAATTTCTGAGGGTATAATTTCAGAGGTTCTACATAACTGTCAAAGCCTAAGGTAGACATGGCAAAGAGAATATCCTCTCCACTGATTGTCTTCCATTTCTCTTGATGGCATCTTTCACTGGCTTCAGAAGTTATAAAGCCGATGGATTCACTCACACATTCTTGACCACATTCTTTGGCATCTTTTGCAATCGTTCCTGTTTGAGGTATGGCATTTTTCATGATTCTCGCCACATTTGCAACTGGAAGATTTATGTCTTGTTCTCTGAAACTTTCTCTTGAGCCATTTGTGTCTTCATGAGGCTGTGTAACATAATGACTTCCTCCAATAGAGTCTGCAGAAATTCCTAGCTGAGACGCATCTGTTGTAGGACTGTCGCCATACACTGCCATGAAATACAATCAGAATGTCGTCGTGAGTGGTGCTTAGGAACCGCTCTGAAAAGATGTCTGGTTTGCTGAGTTTCAACCTGCAGACAAGTCCAGGGACCGCAAGCCGCCAGATGGCCGCAATCATTATGTGTAAACCAGACTGTGGGGAAACCAAGTCCATTCCTTCCTCCAAGGTACCCTGTTCCCCCCCACCCACGAAGGCGCTGGGGTGACTCCGGGCCCACAGCCCCGACGACCAGTCGGTACCGCGTGTGCGGGCAGCCCCCTGACCCGCCGGCCGCCCCAGGCCGCGGTGCCCGGGACGCAGCGGGCAGACAAAGGGCAGGGCCCCGCCAGGCCCCCGGACGGGCGGAGGAGGCTCTCCTCGGGGACCCCCGCGCGGTGGCCCAGGCCCAGGAGGCTCCTTCGCCCGGGACGCCGAGGCAAGGTCGGGACTGGGGTCCCGGGCCGCGTCCCCCGCCTCCTCGGTCGGCTCCCGCACAACAGGGAGCCGACCCGGGCGCCGCCGAGAGTGTGGTTCCGACAGCCCCTCGGCGTCCCCTCCTCCGGCCCGGAGCCCGAGGCGGCGAGCGGAGGCTGCCTGGCTCGCGTCCCGCCGCTCCTCGGCCCCGCGCCCCCTTCCCGGCCCGGCCCGCAGCGGGAGCGGCCTCGCAGGCTTTGGCCCGGCCCGGGCCCCAGCCCCAGGAGCCGGCGAGCGGGACGCGAGCGCCCCCGGCAGCGTCGGCGTTGGCGGCGGGGATGGTGGCGGTTAGATAGGAGTTTAATATCCAGAATACATAAAGAACTCTAAAAACTAAATAACAGAAAATATAACTACCCAATTAAAAAGGAGGCAATGGATTTGAGTAGACATTTCTTCTGAGAAGGTTTTCAAATGGCTCTTCATAACCACTAGAAAAGAAGTCTAACATCTTTGGTCATAAGGGAAATGCAAATTAAAACCACAATCAAGCACCACTTAACACCAACTAGGATGGCTGTTATTCAAAACAAACAATCAAGCAAGAAAATAAACAAACAAAACCCGGAAAATTCTGTGTGCCTAGCAGGATGCAGAGAAATTGGAATTATCATGCATTACTGGTGGGAATTTAAAATGGTGCAGCTGATGTCGGATTTTCTCTAGGTTCTTGGCTAAGCTACAAGAAAGGAATTTCAAGAGCAAGCCAGGTTAGTTAGGCCAGTAATTTATTAAGGAAGGAAGGGAAGAGAAATGGGAGAAAATAACAGATCTTGGGTCCCAGGTAGAGAGGAAGGGGCTGACAAGTGATATGGAGGGCCGATTTACAGACTACAATTCCCCATTACAGATTACAAATGCCCAGGTTTGACTTGCCTGCTGTTCCAGGCAGGGGGGAAGAAAGTGGGAACAGAGGGTAGGAAGCAAGAACAGGTGCGGGTTAGATTTCCTGCTTGCTTTTTAAACCATTAACTATCCCACCTCTTTGGCAATGACAGGGGAGGAGTCCCAGCTGTTTGCTGTTTTGATTGATTACCCACCCATCAATCCCCCAGGAGGGCCCAATGATAAGGCCCCTGGAGACCATCCAGGCTTCTCCTGGATTCCAGGGGAAGTCTCCTTCTGAATGAGGGATCTCACGGGTTCTGACAGCAGCCATCTTCTGGGGTATCCACGGCCATGTGGATTTTCCTGCCAGGTTCCAGATCCGTCTATTGTTTCCTTATTTTACTAGCCTGCCTCAAAGCCACTGTGGAAAATATTTTTGTGGTTTCTCAAAAAGTTAAGCACTGGGAATCAGATGTGGCTTAAGCAATTGGGCTCCCATCTACCACATGGGAGGACCTGGGTTCGATTTCCTGGGCCTCCTGGTGAAGGCAAGCTGGCCTGTGGCATGGAGAGATGGCGGCTAACACCACAGAGAGCTGGTGTAGCAGGATGATGAAAAAAATTTAAGCAACTGAATTACTATATGTCCTGCAACTCCACTTCTAGATGTGTACCCAAAGTAGTTGGAAATAGGGACTCAAGCAGGCACTTGCACACCAATGTTCATAGCAGCATTCTTCACATAGCTAAAAGATAGGAAGAGTCAAGCATCCATTAACAGATGAATGGATACAAAAGCGGCATCTCCATACAATGGAATATTCACCAGAAAAGAGAATGAAGTTCTGATAAATGCTACAACCTGGATAGAATTTTGGAAACATTATGCAAAGTTAAATAGGCCAGATACAAATGGACAAATATTGTATGAGCCGCTTATATGAAATATCTATAATAAGCAAATTCATTGAGAAAGAAAGTAGATTACAGAGTACTAGGCGCTAGGGAGAATGGTGCATTATGATTAATGGGTACTAGTTTCTGTTTGGGTTGATGAACATTTTTGGTAATGGATAGTGATGATGATAGGGCATTTTGAATGTAGTTAATATCACTGAATTTTACAGTTAAAATGAGTAATTTTGTGTTATAATGTTGCTACAATAAAATTTCAAATGCATGAAAAAACCCACAACTTGCTGTTTCTTATAGGGAAGGAATTAATGTTCACTTTTAGACCAGAAAGAGCTTCTGGGTCTTAAAATTATAATAATAATAACTAAAAACACTGATTGACTTATTCAATATGTCAGGCTTAGTTCAAAGCACTCTGCATATATCTATTTATTATTTCATTCAGAAAATATGAGTTGGTTAAATACCACCCACATTTTACAGGTGTGGCTATTAAGACAGAGAAGGTTGGCAACCTACCCTGGGATACAATGATAATACTTGATAGTGCTTGCATTTATCCCTGGATTCTAGGATCCTCAGGGGTATTTGGCCAGTTGGGTCTTTATGTTCAATCTTGGCCTCCAGACATACTCAGTTTTATAATCTCTTTGTTCTCCTGAAATGTGTCTGTTTCTGGCACATTTTGGGATTAGTTGTCCATCTCTTCCCTGCAACTGCAGCTACTATTTTGGACCCAGTCTTCAGATATCTACTGATGAGGCTCCCCATGTGGCATATTGTAGGTTTTCAGGCTGGAGCTCAGTCCATGAAAAGGCCTTGCAGAAACAGATCCCAGCAAAACGCATGCTTCTTGTGCCTGCAGCAGTAGGCCTTTCTGGGCTAAAAGTCCCTATTCAAAGGAGGAAATACTTCTGTTATAGTGGCTCTAATGCTCTATGACATCATGTAATTGGGGATATTTCTCAAAAATGCTGAGCAGTCCAATTAGGGTTGCAAGTCAATTCCATCTCTCATGCTTGATAAACTTTTCACGACATTTGAATTTCGCATACACCTGCTTTTCTTTTCACATTCAGCCAACTGAAGCCTGCTCTCCCAAATGTAATAGAAACCTTTGGAGGTTAGTTACTTTCCATCAGTAAACTAAAATTTTTTCTCAGTTATGTTATCTCTCCCATAATGGGTGGTGAATTCTCTTTAAACTCAGCCATATTGTGTTTGAGTACTGTCTTTCCTACATTATCAATTTTATATTTTTATTTATAAATTATGTAATTTATCTTAAATTGCTCTCTCTCAATTTGTCCATCCTCTTAGCATTTAGAAATGTTCCATTACCTCTTATTCTGAAGTTTGCATAAAAATGAAAAACCTTTCTGGACTACCTTTATTTCCAGCTGTTGCCATTTTTTCTCCCTTTCAATCCTAATAGAGATTCATCAGTGTTTCTCTCATACCACTCTATACTCACTCCATGCCAGTCTGTTTTCCTTACCATTAATCCATGGACATCATTCTTGCTGATAGAAACTGTCCTGGTTTGAGTCTTTTGTGGCCACCAGAAAATCCTGTTCATAACGGGAATGCATTCCTGTGCCTGTAAAGCTCAAGAGCATTTGAGAAGAATGTGTATCCTGCTGTTTGGGGGTGTAATGTTCCATAAGTATCTCTTAGGTTTTGCTCACTGACCCTTTTATTGAAGCTTTCAGTTTCTTTATCCATTCCCAGAGGTTCTATCCTATGCTGAGAGGGGTGTATTAAAGTCTCCAACTATTATTATAGAGACATTGATTTCTCCCTTCAGTTTTGCCAGTATGTGCTTCATATATTTTGAGGCACCCAGTTTAGGTGCATAAATATTTATTATTGTTATTTCTTCTTGGTGAATTCCCCTTTTTATTAATCTTTCTTCATCTCATAATACTTTTGCCTTCAAAAATCTATTTTGTCCGATATTAGTATTGCTACTCCAGATCTTTTTTGATTACTACTTGTGTGGAATATCTTTTTCCAAACTTTCATTTCCAAACTTGTTATGTCCTTACATCTGAAATGAGTCTGTTGTAGACAGCATACAGATTGATCACATTTATCCGTTCTGTCAGTCTATGTCTTTTGATTGGGGAATTCAATCGATTAACAGTCAATGTTATTATTTTTTTAAAATTTATTTTCTACACTTAATAATTGAAAAGATAAACAATTAAAAATAAAAAGTAAACACAGTTGAATAAAAACATACATTTCTCAATTTAATGTACTGGATACCTATAAAATTTTTTTTGAATCAAACAATATGTTACACAATATATTTGGTTCATAGTAATGCAATCATACAGTATTTGTCTTTTTGTGTCCAGCTTGCTTTGCTCAACATAATGTCCTCCAGGTTCATCCAAGTTGTCGTATGCTTTATGGCTTCATTTCTTCTTACAGCTGCATAATATTCCATTGCATGCATACACCACAGCTTGCCTATCCATTCATCCATTGATAGGAACCTGGGTTGTTTCCAACTTTTGGCAATCATGAATAATGGCTCTATGAACATCAGTGTGCAGATGTCTGTTTGTGTCACTGCTCTCAGTTCTTCTGGGTATATACTCAGTAGTGGTATTGCCGGGTCATGTGGCAAGTCTATATTCAACTTCTTTAGCAACTGCGGAACAGTCCTCCATAGTGGCTGTAACATTCCGCATTCCCACCAACAGTGAATAAGTGTTCCTATCTCTTCACATCCTCTCCAACACTTGTAGTTCTCTGTCTTTTTTTTATGATTTAAAAAAAAATTTATTGAAGTATATCATTCATGCCTGAACATACATAAACAATAAGTGTATAGCAATAGTTGTAAACTTACAAAACAAACATACATAATATCATACAGGGCTCTCATACCTCACCCTACCACTAATATCTTGCATTGTTGTTAAACATTTTTAACTAACGATTAAAGAACATCCTCAAAATATTACTACTAACCAAAGAATTTTACCACAACCCACTCTATTATTATTATTTTTATATCATTTACACATGAACATACATAAACAATAAGTGTATAGTAAAAGTTGTGAACTTACAAAGCAAACATTCATAACATCTTACAGGGTCCCATACATCAACCTTCCACCAACACCTTGCATTTTTGTGAGACATTTGTTACAAATTATGAAGGAATATTGTCAAAATCTTACTACTAATTATAGTCCTTACCTTACATTTGATGTATTTTTCCCCCAACCCACCCTCTTATTTTTTATGACAGAAGTTGTAAACTTACAAAACAATCGTGCACAAGTGCAGAATTCCCAAACAACACCCCTCTATCAACACATCACACCATGGTGGAACATTTGTTACAGATTATGAGATAATATCATCCAATTATTACCAGGTCCATAGCATGCTTTGGCACACATTTTCCATACTCCCACATTTTCAACACAGTACATCTTTGGCATAGATGCAAAGATATTACATTATTACTGTTAACCACAGTTCATATGTCACTTCCGTTGTATTTTTCCCATGCTTCTCCACATTCCCACCACCCTGCAATAGTGATGTACATCTGCTCTAGCTCACAAAGGACACTCATGCATCTGTAACATCACCCACAATTCTCATCCACCTCTGAGTTTACTGTACTATTCAGTCCCTAGATTATTCTCTATTTTTCTGTCAATTGGCATTTACATCCCTAGACTACCATTTTCAGCCACATCCCCATTTATAAACCAACTGTTACTCACTATAAAGTGTTACCATTAACTCTGTACATTTCCACACTATTACAATAAAGCTAATTAAAACTTCTGCATACATTAAATATCAGTAGTCCATCTCAGTCCTCCTCTTATCTCCATTAAGAATCCACCACCTACCACCAGGTCTTGAAGATATTTTCCTACATTTTCTTCTAGAAGTTTTATGGTTATTTCTTTTATATTTGGGTTTCTGATTCATTTTGAGTTAATTTTTGTAAGAGGTGTGAGATAGGGGTCCTCTTTCCTTCTTTTGCTAGGGATATCCAGTTTTCTCAGCACCATTTGTTGAATGGACTCTTCTGCCCGAGCTGGGTGGGTTTGACAGGCTAGTCAAAAATCACTTGACGATTGATGTGAGGATCTGTTTCTGAACCATCCATTTGGGTCCATTGGTATATGTGTCTGTCTTTATGTCAGTACCATGCTGTTTTTACCACTGTAGCTAGGAAAAATGATTTAAAGCTTGGTTATTCAGGACACTTACCCTTCCAAACAAATTTAACAATCATGTTTTCCATTTATTTAAAAAATGCTGGTGGAATTTTTATTGGGATTGCATTGAATCTGTATATCAATTTCAGTAGAATTGACATCTTAATGATATTTAGTCTTCCAATCCACGAGCATGGAATGTTCTTCAAATTATTTAGGTCTTTTTTTGACTTCTTCTAACAATGAGTTGCAGTTTTCTGAATACAAGTGCTTTACATCATTGGTTACAATTATTCCTGAATATTTGGGTTTTATTTGTCATATTTTAATTTCACCACTCTTTTGACACTTTTAGCTACTTTTATTGATATAATATTCATTTCTAGACTCTCTCTCCTGTCTTTTCTTTTCAGGCTGTAGCACACCCCTTAGTATTTCCTGCAAAGTGGGTCTCTTGGTTACAAACTCTCTCAGTTTCTATTTATCTGTGAATATTCTAAACTCACGCTCATTTTTGAAAGACAATCTTGCTGAATATAAGATTCTTGGCTGGAAGTTTTCTTTTGCAGTATCTTAAATATATCATACTACTGTCTTCTTGCCTCCATGGTTTCTGGTGAGAAATCAGCACTTAATCTTATTGGATATCTCTTATATGTTATGCATTGACTTTCTCTTGTTGCTCTCAGAATTCTCTCTTTGTCTTTGGCATTGGACATTCTGATTAGTATGTGTCTCAGAGTTGGTCTATTCAGATTTTTTTGGATGGGAGTATGTTATCCTTCTTGGACATGGATATCTATGTCCTTCAATAGGGTTGGGGAATTTTGTACCATTATTTCTTCAAATATACCTTCTGTCCCCTTTCCCTTCTCTTCTCCTTCTGGGACACCCATGACACTTATGTTTGCATGCCTCTTGCTGTCCTTTATTTCCCTGAGAACTTGTTCAAGATTTTCCAATCTTTACTTCATCTGTTCTTTTGTATGTTCACTTTCAGAGGCCATTTCTTCAAGCTCACCAATCCTTTCTTCTAATTCCTCAAATCTGTTATCATATGATTCCAGTGTATTTTTAATTTCATTTATTGCACCTTTCATTCCCATAAGATCTATTTTTCTATGTATGCTTTCAAATTCTTCTTTGTGCTCATCCAATGTCTTCTTAATATCCTTAATTTCTTTAGCCATCTCATTGAATTTATTAAGGAAACTTGTTTGAACATCTATGATTAGTTGTCTCAACTACTTTATGTCATCTGGAGGCTTATCTTGTTCCTTTAACTGGGCCATATCTTCCTGTTTCTTGGTGTGGATTGTAAGTTTTTGTTGGTGTCTTGGCATCTGGCTTACTAGAGTATTTATTCCAGGTGAGTTTTTCTCTTTATTTTAGGGCTTCCTGCCCTTTCTCCCTTGCTCATTGTGTAGTAGGAACCAAGGATGTAGTTTGTGCTATAAGCTGTGGAGGCTCAAGCTACCCTCATTGCCCCAAGGACCAATGAAGCTTCCCCTAACTTTCTCCTTTGCCAGGGGGAGAGACAGAGCCACAGATGTGTGGAATAATCCAACTCATGCAGGCCTAGACTGTAGTTGCCCAGGGAGACTGATGAAGCTTCACACCCCTTTCTCCCCTGCCTGGGGTGGGGACGGAGCTGCAGGTGTGGACAGCAATCTAGCCAGTGCAGGTCCAAGATGACTGCAGTTGCCCCGGTAGACTTTCAATTATTCAGTCTGTGCCAGCCAAATGTACCTGCAGTTACCTGGATAGGCAGGTGCAGGACCTGTCAGCTTCCTTCTTGCTAGAGGTGGGGCTGAAGCCTAGGCTATGGCTGCAGGCCATCTGGGTGAAAGAAACTGGTCTCTACCATCACTGTGATTTTCAGTCAGTCTGACTTCTCCTACGCTGGGGGTGGAGTCAAAATGGCAGCTACCAGCCTCTTTCTGCCTTGGACAGGTTCAAACTTTAGCTGTTCTTAGGATTATACTTTAGCCAGCCGAATTTACTAATCAGTAAACCATCTATTCCTCCCTTGTTTTTGGGAAATGGAGCTTCCAATTCCTGCCACAGAATAGCTTCTGGAGTGGCTTGTGCTGCCTAAGTAGGATGATCACCAGCCTCCATGGCATGACCTGTAGTTTCCCAGAGAGGCTGGCACAGCTCCCCAAGCTCCCTCTTTGTCCAAGGTGGGCCTGGGTCTTAAGCTAGAGCTGCAATCTGATCTAGATGGAAAGAAGCTGGTTCCTACCAGCACTTTGATTTTCAGTCAGCCCCACTTCCCCTCATGTCAGGCATGGAGTTAAGATGTCAATGTTAGCTACCAGCCTCTTTCTGACTTAGACAGGTTCAAACTTTAGCCATTCTTAAGTTTATACTTTAGCTCAATAAATTTACTAATCAGTAGCTGAATTCAGTGGCTAACCGTCCCTTCCTCCTCTGTTCTTGGGAAGTGGAGCTTCCAATTCCAGCCGCAGAATAGCTCTAGAGGTGGCTTGTGCCTCCTCCAGTGGAGGATGGGCATCAGCCTCCATGGTGTGGAATGTTCTACTTAGTAATCTTCTCTGCAGATGGGCAGTCTCCTCCTTCCACTCTTTCAAGGACGTTGCAGGATGCACTTTTGGTCTCCTGGAGGCCCCAAACAGGTGCTTTAGATAGCTCTGGGCGATTACTAAATGCCTTGTAGCAGGAGCTGATTCTAGGAGCTCCTTACTCTGCTGCCATCTTGCTGGTTGTCTCTGGATACTTCTCAGCCTTTTTAATGGTGGCCATTCTGATAGGTGGGAAATGATATCTCATTGTAGTTTTGATTTGCATTTCCCTAATTTTTAGTGATGTTGAGTATTTTTTTCATGTGTTTCTTTGCCATTTGTATTTCTTCTTTGGACAAATGTCTGTTCAAGTCTTTTGCCCATTTTTTTAATTGGGTCATTTGTCTTTTTATTGTTGAGTTGTAACATCTTTTTATATATTCTGGATATTAAGCATTTATCAGATATGTGAGTTCCAAATAGTTTCTCCAATTGAGTTGGCCTCCTTTTAACTTTTTGCAAAGTCCTGTGAGGTGCAAAGCTGTTTAAATTTGAAGAGGTCCCATTTGTCTGTTTTTTCTTTTGTTTCATGTGCTTTGGGTGTAAGGTCCAAGAAACCACCACCTACCACAAGGTCTTGAAGATGTTTCACTACATTTTCTTCTAGTAGTTTTATGGTCCTGGCTTTTATATTTAAGTCTTTGATTTATTTTGAGTTGATTCTTGTATAGGGAGTGAGATAAGGGTCCTCTTTCATTCTTTTGGTTATCGATATACAGTTCTCCCAGCATGTGTTGAAGAGATTGTTTTATTCCTTTAACATGGACTTGGTAGATTTGTCAAAAACCAGTTGACTGTATAGGTTTCTAGACTCTCAATTCTATTCCACTGATTGATGCATCTATGCAATACCATGCTGTTTTGACCACTGTAGCTTTGTAATATGTTCCAAGTTCAGGCAGTGAAATTCCCCACACATAGCTTTTCTTTTCAAGAATGCTTTTGGCTATTTGGGAGCACTTTCCCTTTCCAAATGAATTTGGTAATTGCCTTTTCTATTTCTGTAAAGCAAGCTATTAGGATTTTGGTTGATATTGCATTGAATCTATAAATCAATTTGGGTAAGATTGACATCTTCAGGATATTTATTCTTCAAATCCATGAACATGGAATGTTTTTCCATTTGTTTAAGTCTTTTAAAAATTTCTTTTAACAATGTTTGTAGTTTTCTGCAAATAGGCCCTATACTTCTTTGGCTAAATTAATTCTTAGGAATTTAAGTCTTTTTGTTGCTATTATAAATGGAATTTTCCTCCTGATTTCCTCCTCAGATTGTTCAGTACTAGTGAACAAAAACATTACTGATTTTTGCGTGTTGATCTTGTATCCTGCCACTTTGCTGAACTAATTTATTTTTTCTAGTAGCTTTGTCATGTATACTTCAGAGTTTTTTAAGTACAGGATCATGCCATCTGCAAAACAGTGAGAGTTTTACTTCTTTTTTTTCCTATTTGGATGCCTTTAATTTTTTTCTTGTCTAATTGCCCTAGTTAGAACTTCTAGTACAATATTGAATAATAATGGTAACAATGGGCATCCTTGTCTTGTTCCTGATCTTAGAGGGAAAGCTTTCAACCTTTCCCCATTGAGTACAATGTTGGCTGTGGGTTTTTCATATATGCTTTTTATCATATTGAGGATTTCTCCTTCTATTCCTATCTTTTGAAGTGCTTTTTATCAAAAAAGGGTGCTGGATATTGTCAAGTGCCTTTTCTGCATCAATTGAGATGATCATGTGTTTTTTTTCCTTCAATTTGTTAATGTGGTGTATTACATTGATTGATTTTCTTATGTTGAAGCAGCCGTGCATACTAGGAATAAATCTCACTTGGTCATGATGTATAAATCTTTTGATATGCTGTTGGATTCGATTTGCAAGTATTTTGTTGAGAATTTTTGCATCTATGTTCATTAGAGAGATTGGCTTGTAATTTTCTTTTCTTGTAGTATCTTTATCTGACTTTGGTATTAGTGTGATGTTGGCTTCATAATATGTGTTTGGTAATTCTCCCTTCTATTCAATTTTTTGGAGGAGTATAAACAAGATTGTTGTTAATTCATCTCAAAATGCTTAGTAGAATTCACCTGTGAAGCCATCTGGTCCTGGGCTTTTCTTTGCTGAGAGATTTTTGATGATGGATTCAATCTCTTTAAATGTGATTTGTTTAATTTCTTGTATTTCTTGTAGCATTAGTGTAGGTTTCTAGGAATTTCTAGGAATTTGTCCATTTCATTTAGATTGTCTAGCTTGTTGACATACATTTTATCATAATATCCTCTTATGATCTTTTTATTTCTGTGAGGTCAGTCATAACTTTCTTCCTTTCATTTCTGATTGTATTTATCTGCATCTTCTCTCTTTTTTCCTTTGTTACTCTAGCTAGGTGTTTGTCAATTTTGTTGATCTTCTCAAAGAACCAGCTTTTGGTTTTGTTGATTTTCTCTATTTTTTGTTCTCAATTCATTTATTTCTGTTCTAATCTTTATTATTTCTTTCCTTCTGCTTGTTTTGGCATTGCTTTGATGTTCTCTTTCTAGTTTCTCTAGTTGCTCAGTTAAATCTTTGAGTTTAGCTCTTTCTTCTTTTTTAATATAGCCATTTAGAGTTATAAATTTCCCTCTCAACACTGCTTTCACTGTATCCCATGAGTTTTAATAAGTGGTGTTCTCATTTTCATTTGTCTCGATATATTTACTGATTTCACTTGCAATTTTTTCTTTGACCCACTGATTATTTAGGAGTATGTTGTTCAGCCTCCACACATTTGCAAATTTACTTTTTTCCTGTCTATTATTGATTTCCTGTTTCATTCAATTATGATCTGAGTAGGTGCTTGGTATAATTTCAATCTTTTTATACTTATTGATAGCTGCTTTGTGCCCTAACATGTGGTCTATCCTGGAGAAAGATCCATGGGCACTTGAGAAGCATGTATAACCCACTGAGTTTGGATGGCATGTTCTGTATATGTCTGTTAGGTCTAACTCGTTTATCATATTGTTCAAATTCTCTGTTTCCTTGTTGATCTTCTGTCTAGTTGTTCTATCTATGATGTGTGTGGGGTGTTGAAGTCTCCAATGATTATGGTAGAGATGTCTATTTCTCCCTTCAGTTTTGCCAGTTTGTCTCATGTATTTTGAGGAACTCTGGTTAGGAGTATAGATATTTATGACTGTTATATCTTCCTGGTGGATTGTCCCTTTTATTAATATATAATGGCCTTCTGTATCTCTTATAATTCTTTTTTTTTTTTTGCATTTAAAGTCTGTTTTGTCTGATATTTGTATAGCTATGCCTACTCTTTTTTGGTTACTATTTGCATGGAGTATCTTTTTCCAGCCTTTCACTTTCAGTTGGTTTGTGTCCCTGAGTCTAAGGTGAGTTTCTTATAAGCATCATATGGATGGCTCATATTTTTTGTCCATTCTGTCAGCCTGTAACTTTACCTGGGAGTTTAATCCATTCACATTAAATGATATTACTGTAAATGCATTGTTTACTTCCAACATTTTATTCTTTGGTTTTCATATGTCATATCATATTTTTGTCTTTTTACTATTTTGGGTATCCTTTCAGCTATTCTTTCTTCTATACTCTCCTCCAGGCCTCTCTCTCCTGTCTTTTTATTTCAGGTTCTAAGGCTTTCTTTAATATTTCCTGCAAAGGTGGATTGTTTTTTGCAAACTCTCAGTTTCTGTTTGTGAATATTTTATACTCACCTTCATATTTGAAGGGCAATTATGCAGATAAAGGATTCTTGGCTGGCAATTTTTCTCTTTCAGTATCCTAATTGCGTCATTCCACTGTCTTCTTACTTCCTTGATTTCTGCAGAGAAATCTGTGCAAAGTCTTACTCGGCATCCCTTGTATGTGATGGTTTGCTTCTCCCTTGCTGCTCTGAGAATTTTCTCTTTATCTTTTACATTTGACATTCTGAGTAATATGTGTCTTGGAGTAGGTCTATTTAGATTTCTTCTGCTTGGGGTATGGTGCACTTCTTGGACATGTAAATTCATTTCATTCATGAGAGTTGGGAAATTTTCAACTATTATTTCCTCAAATACTCTTTCTGCCCCTTTTCCCTTCTTGTCTCCTTCTGGAATTCCCATGTCACATATTTTGTTGTGTTTCATGTTGTCATTCAACTCTCTGAGCCCCTGCTCAAATTTTTTCCATTCTTTTCTGTCTTCAATTTCAGCTATTCTGTCTTCTGTCTCACTTATTCTTTTTTCTATCATTTTGAGTCTACTGTTGTATGCTTCTAATGTGTTTTTGACTTCACCTATTGTGTCTTTCATTTCCATGAGCTCTGTTACTTTTCTGTTCAGGATTTCAAATTCTTCTTTGCACTTCCTCAATGTCTTCTTGATGTCACTTATCTCTTTAGCCAT
>JAQZBX010055306.1:0-18452 GCA_029593785.1 Cabassous unicinctus | reverse complement strand
TCCTTGATTTGACCAGTGATTACGGCCTCGATCTGGATCTGCAGCAGTGGTCCCGGATCTGGCATTTCGATTCTAGCGTCTGAACTCAAGCCAGCCCTTCTTCCCTGCCTGCCAGTTTCCGGGTCCAGTTTCCCCCCACCTGTCTCTACCACTCAGCTCTAAGCCCAAAGGGCTGGTTTCTAAAAGCAGCCGGCCGGTGTTGTGAGGCTCCAGTGGATCCTTCACCCTGCAGAGCGCGCAGCTAACTTTAGATTGTCCTGGATTCACATCGGAGGCAAAGCAAGGGCCCGGCGGCCCTCAGTCTCCTTAGGTTGGGGTTAACGGAGAGAGGTGGGGAGGTGCTGCCCCAGGTCTGTGAGTCCACATCGGGCTGGGCACCTTAACATTATACATGAATGGCCATGGCTGGAAGCCTCTCTCTGTGCCGAGCGGGGAGAGGCCAGCGCAAACCCGAGGGTCCCACGTGCTGACAACTTTACTCAGCAGAGCTGGATCGCTTCCTGCTGCCACTAGACAGAGCCTGGCGGGTGTGAGCTGAGCTCTGGGCAGGGTCTCTGAAGGAAAGGGGCTGATGAAGCCAGAGAGCAGAGGCTCATTGTGTCTCAGAGAAACAGAGGCGCCAAGAGGGAGCTGTGCGGTGACATGAAGCACTGCTTAGAGAAATAGGGTCAGCGCCTAGGAGGCGTCTGAGGACTACTAACTGTGCCAGTGGGGAACCAAAGGCTTTCAAGGTGGGGAGGAGAAAGGTCACTGTGGGGCTGCCCAGTGAGCAAACTGGGTGTCAGAGGGCTCCCAGGGGCCCCACAGCATCAGGAGGGAAGTGTGCCCTGGGGGAAAAGGAGATCCAGAATTGGTCCCTGTGTGGTGAGGCCCATCGACCCAGAAGAATTGAGTTCCCCATGGGTTAAGAGAAACAAGAGGAAGAGGAGGAGTGGAAAGCTCATTTTCCTGTCCACCTCTTAAAGCTGTGTGAACTTATACAAATTACTCAACTTCTCTGAGCTTCAGTTTCCATGTGGTGCATGGTCCTTCAGCATTCAGCACATCTGCTCTATGTGTCTGGCTCTTAGATATGACAGCTAACTATACAGAGAAGTTTCTTGCCCTTATGTACCTAATAATCTCGGGGCAAGCAGGCAAGTGAAAAGGACACGAATAAGAGACAAAATGGAGCAGATGATGCAGGATAACATTGTTGGTGAGTATTTGGGTCAGGAAATCTGTGTCTGGTAGGGAAAGTGTCTGTGAGGAGGTACCATGGGAAGTGAGCCCTGGTGAGGAGGAGCCAGTTCTGCCATAGAATCTCAGATGCCACAAGTAGAGAGGGCCCAGAACAAAAGTGGGTGACAGCTCAGAAGAACAGAGGGGCCACCCATGTGTCAGGAGGAGGGAAAGCCAAGAGGGGATGGGCTGAGGTAAGAGTAGGATGGCCCTGGAGAAGGCCCTAAATTTTGGGAGAGAAGGGTAAGTCCCATCTTTTGGTTCCTGATGACTGGCTGAGAGGAGATGCCCCTCCAGAGTGGGGGCAGGCTCCAAGGGAGGAGGTGGTGGCAAAGAGACTGCAAAATGGGTCCTTAGGATGCAGCCAGTTCAGCTGAGGGCCCACCGATTCCTCAGAGTTGGACAAAGAGTTTCGAACCACAATAAAAGAGAAAGTATCTTCAATATGGCCTAGCACAGAACATTTTGTGCCATTAATTCAAAAATCTACTTCTGAGAAGAAACGAACATTCCCTACAAATGCTTAGTCAATTTTCTAATAAATTTAATGAGATTAAGATTTATCCTGGAAAACCAGTCACCTCCATACTCACCTGCCAACTGCCAGCCAATTGTCTGATGGCCTTTGACCAAACAATCTTTTCTTTTTGCATCTTGGTCTAACAATGATCTAACCATCCATTCTCTTTCCCTATAAAAAGTCCTTACCAAAAGTGAACCTTTGCATTGGCTTTCTCACTTGTCACAAGATTGGAATGAAACTTTGACCTGCACTTTTCACTGAATTTTATGAAAAGTTTCTGGGAACACCCCCAGGTCAGTGGCCAGTGGAAATGCAGAGGCTTCTCAAGTTTTCATGAGTCCAGGGACCCTGTGCTTGCTGAGCTCCTGCCAGGCACAGGCTGGCTGTGGTGGCAGCATGAGGCTCTAGCTGAGAAAGCCACCTTGGCATTGCCCTAAAATCCTGCTCCCAGGGAGCACTTCAGTTTAGAGAGGAGTGGGGGAAGTCCTCTAAGGGGCAGCCCTACCACCAGGAAATTATCCCCCCACACCCAGTGTGGAGGGGCTCAGGCCCCTCCTCCCACCTCTCTCTGTCCTTCTGTCTTGTTCCCCCACTCCTCTTGTCTGCCTCATTCTGCTCCTGCTTCCCTCTCAAGAGAAAAGCACGTTTCTCTGCTCACTCATGCAGGAGTATCTGCTATCTGAAATAGCTTATTGCATCTTACTTTTTAGTAAATTTTTGTTGAACTATAATATATGTATGCACATTTTAAGGTTTGACTTGGTGAATTTTCATGAAGTAAAAGTTAAGGCATGTAAGCCGAGCAGTTGAGCTCTCCTGCCCTCCCTCCTCACAGTGCCTCCTTGCATAGCATGCTGCGCAAGGCTCTCCAGAGCTGCCACTACCCAACCCTGGAGGCTCTCCTTTCATCACAAGGCCCCCTTGATTTTAATCACCCAAGGCAAAGAAGCCAAGGACATAAAAAAGATAAATGTGAGGAATTTTCAAAGACATCAAGGGTTGAAGCTGCTTTCCTTGGCTTCTGGCTTCATGTTGTTCTGGGAACAGAAAGCGCCTCCAGATTTCCCTCTCCTTACATTCCTCAGGGAGGCTCTCACTTCACAAACTCCTCAGAGGCAGGATGAACCTTCTCCCAGGAAGGTTCTTTCCCTCAGTCCTGGGCCTGTGAGGTAATTAGAGCAGGAAAATGTGGGCGCAATTGGAGGAGTTGAGTTTAACATACAGGTAGACCTCGAGAGTTAGCATGTGAGTGAAAATTGTGTAGAATTCACAATAGCAGAGACAATCTCCTATGAATTATCATTTTGGAGACTAGCATGCCACTTTTCAGGAAGTCCGACAGGACAGTTAGACACCACATGGATGCAAACCATTGTTTCTTCAGCCAAGCAGGAGACAAGGCCGCTGGCTTTAGGAGCTTGTGGAACAAGCACTGCACTGTCTTTTTTTCCTAAATCACAGTAAGTGTGACAAGCAGCTCACACCGCAGTTGACTGAGGAAGCAGCAGAGTCACATCCCCCATTCATGCTCATGCTGGAGCACACCTTTATTAAGAAGAATTGTGAGCAATATTTAAACTGTTGGTCTCTCACTGACTCTAAGTGCATATGGTTGAATTTGTATCATAATGACCTTTCACTACATAATGATTCAGATAAATTGTCATCTTAAAACCCATGCAGAATTTCTCCTTAGAGGAAAACAATGGTTAATGTATTTAAAGAAAAAATATAATAATAAAAAAAGAAAGGCAGAAACAGTTGACTTTTATTTTTGGAGACACAAACTCCCACTGACAAACAAATAACAACAGAAAAGCTGGGCTTAATAATGCAATTTACTAATATTCTTTCTTCAACTGCTACAAATGTACCACACTAATACAAAGCATGAATAATGTGAGGGAAGGTATACGGGCACTCTATTTTCTGCATGGTTTTTCTGCAAACCTGCCCACCTCTAATAAAGAAAGTATGGTTGGAGGCCTTAGAGTGTTGCCATGGAAGCCAGGATCTGAGTCTCGACCTCTGGGGTAGGAGGCAATCCCTGAGGTGAGCCTGTGCTGCTTTCCCCTCCATTAGTTTGCGAGCTTGTAATTGGTTCAGGGTGAGAGATTGAGAAGGCAGGAAGAATGATGAATAGAAAGTGGTGGCTGAGTAGAGCTTTGGGCATAAATTCAAATCCAGGGCTACCATGGAAGCTGGAAATAGAGGAGTCAAGAGAGAAGAGGGCACAAGGAAGATATCTTTCTCCCCAAAGCACACATCCATTCAGAAGCAGCATGGAGTCCTGCTCATCAGCCAAGCAGAGCTTTCAGGAATCTCACCATGCTGAGGAGCAAAAACTCAAATTTGGGGCCCACCAAGGAAAGGCAACCTAGAAACACCTTTCACCCACCATTTCAATTGCTCTGCCCTAGAAAGAAGGACAAATTAGAAATAGATCCAATGTTACAAAGAGGGAAATGCAGCCTCAAATTCATCCATCTCCAACTGGATTAAGGTGATCTGTCCCTTTATAACTGGCCAGGAAGAGACAAAATAAAACCTTTCTGGAAGAAGATAACCAGCAGGGCTTCTAACATGGTCCCCACTGAGCCAGGACGGCTGCTGTGTGCTGTCCGTGGCATCTTCTGTGGCAGTCCTTGCACTGAAAAGCATGATGAGTGATGCTAGCATTCATTCTACAATATTTCCTGAAGGTCTGTTGTGTGCTGGGCATGTGCTGGCCTGGAGAACCAGTGGCCAGTGGCCTTGGTGATTTGCCACAGGGGCTAAGCATGAGCAGTTAAGGGTAGCCACAGGCAGACCCCAACCCTCCTCCCCAAGAAAAGCATCTAGGAAGAGCATTGAGAAAGGAGTTGGTTCACTAAGAGAACTGGGTTCTCCAGGAATGGCCTTGGAAAAGTTGTGGACCAGGGGTTTTTTACTTTTTTGTTCCATGGACACCTTTGCCATCATTTGAAGAAGTGGACCACCTCTCAGAATGTAGCAGCAGATAGTTTTATGACATTCAACATCAGCGTATCTTTAAATTAAATTTTAGGATTATTCAAAATTATGTTTTACAACTTTTCCATAATTTCAATACCTGATAACCTAATACGGTTCAACATCTGTTCAAATGGTCATTTTTTGGCAAACATTTAGAAGTTCGAGTTTTCCCATGGTGTCGTAAAACCATCTCCACCATCCTTACCAAAGTTTTTGCAAGCAGTTAGCCACTGTACTCAGAAAACACTACATCAAAATAAAAATCACACTAAGTCCACACTATATTGGTTTAAGAAATACATCATACCCACACCAACACATCCTCACAAGAATAATGTTTTTTGAATTTTCAATTCAAGCTCATGGACTCCCTGAAATCTTTCCATGGACCCCGATTTAAGAACCCCTGTTGTAGACTGACCCCTAGTTACAGGCATCAGCAGAGGCTCAAAGGCCTGTACCCAGAAGCCATATACAGGAACCCTAGAAAAGCTGGTTGCTTTTCTCCAAGTTCAGCAACCTTCAGAAGACATGGTTAGAGACCCTGTCCTTAGGCTAGGACCACTCTGAGTAGAGGGACACAAAGAGGTGTTAAAATATGGGGATGGTCTTCCAGGGGTTTTCCATCCACAGGGGAAGGCCAACAAAGAAATAGTTCATCACAATGTGCATGAAAAGGGCTAGGAAAGAATGGAAAGGGTGCCCTTATTGCTTGGTGGAGGGACAGCTAGTCTATCCTTGACATGAGGGTAGGTGGAGCCAGAGTGACACTTTAGTGAAGCCCAAAGGACTAGAGGGATTTTCCCAAGTGAAGCTGAAGGCATTAAAGGCAGATGAAGAAACAGCATGTGGAGAAAAAGAGAGAGAAAAAAATGCAGAGAGAGGCTTGTCCCATGAACAGCAAATAACTCTGCTTGACAAATGTGTAAAGGACAAGGTGGGGCAAGTCGAGGGGAGGTGGTGGGAATCAGATCCTGAAGGCTCTCTTGTGCCAGAAGGCAGGGGGTCCTCAAGCCATGCTCCCAATCAAGTCTATTTGAAATGGTCCATTTAGCTGAGGCAGTGCTCCTTCCAAGTTCCTTCTATCTGATTATCTCACGCTGATGAGCTTTTATTGTCAAGTGTGCATAACTTTGATGAATAAATTGACCAATGATATTATTATTGCCATGGTATTTCAATACAAGTGGCATGTTGTAATGGCCTGAAATGGAGAAGAGGCCTTGCAAGTGGCGTGGGAGTAAGACCTGGTGGGATTTGCTGATGGGCCCTGTGATTGAGAGAGGAGTCAAGGATTGTTCCCTGGTTTCTAGCTTGGGCAATTGGGCTAATTTTCTTATGATAAATACTTATATTCTTGTGCCTTGTTTCCTTCTAGAGTGTAAGCAACTTAGATCAAAGAATTCAGAATCTCACACAATCACACAATATGTCAGGCACATCCATGATCTCACTCAGTGCTAGTAACACCCCTAAGAGGTGAGTACTATTATCTTTCACCACCTGCCAGAGGAGGATGTGGCTCTAAATCCCAGTGTGCAAAGGGATGTGTTAGGTTTGAGCCTTGCCCTAGAACCTGAAATGTGAGAGCTTGAATTTGAACCTAAGGCCCCTTGGTCTTGGTTCTTGAGTCCACTGTTTCATGTGGTTTGTAAAAACAACCCCCAGGTCATCTTTTACACTGGGGCTTAGCCTGCTGCATGGCCTGAGCCCATGCCTGTATTAGGAAAGGCCAAGCTCTGTCACTGGAGCCCAGAGCATGGGGTCTCTTGGCCACATCCCCTTTGTGGGCCCCTCTGGATGCTCAGAAACAAGGTCTCTTCAGGCCCTTTAGTGCTTCTGCAGAGCATCCAGGCTGGCTGAGGCAGCTTGTGTCAGTGGGGGTGCAGGATAGTTCCTGGAAAAGCCACCCGTGCTTGCACAGTCCAAGGCTGGGGACAGGCCAAGGCTGGGGACAGCTCAGCTTGGCCCTTCCCCTTGGATCTTGAGCAGGTGGGCAGGGAACTACTTACAGCTTCTACCACATCTTTCTCCCTCCAGAAAGACACCCAGAGGCCATTTTGCACACCCTCTGAGTAAAGTGGCTCCACCCTCCCTAAAACATCATTCTTCATATCTCATGACCGTCATGGAGCATATCCTAACAGCCGTGTGGGTCCCCAGGACCCCACCTGCCCAGGCCAGGCAGTGAATATAGTAACACTGGCACTCATCAGCCTGATTACAATCTGGACATGGCAAAACACTTTGGCCTGGATGAGCTCAATTTATCTTCCCCTTTAAGCCTTGAGCTGGGTGGGTAGATGTTGTTACTCTCCTGTTTACACCTGAGTAGGGAGCTGAAGCGAAGCTGGTTCAGGGTTGCATTGGGTGAGTGTGGACATTGCCGAATCCCTGTTTGTCCAGTGTAGATGGATGCAGGTCAAGGAGCCCCCCAGCTAACGGGACCAGCAGTGGGGAGGTGTCTCGGAGACCACAGGGAGCTGAGCACAAGGGAGGAGCAGGGCTCAGAGATGGCACTGTGGGTGACTCCTCTGCAAAGGGAAATTCTGAGCCTTTACAACTCTTTGGTGCCTGAGGCTCGCTCTGAGCACTGCCCAGGGCCTGCCTGAATCCACCTGAATAAGCCCACCCTTGTCTCTTCTATGGGATGGAGGGCCCAGGATTTGCCCTGCTGTTGAGATTGGTCTGTACCCCTCCCAGTGAGCCTAAAAGCATGCTAGCCATCCTGTAATGCCAGGCTGGGGGCAGGGAGAGAGGGGACTGGCAATGGTACCCGCCAGTTCTTTGCACCCCCAGTAGCTTTTCAAAGTTCACGGGGTCTAATGCAAGCCTGGCAGATCACAGCATGTTCTCCTTAGAGGTGGTGATTGCTTCTCTCCCTTCTGCACAAGTATTTGTGTAAGGCCTGTAGAGTCACCTGAAAGATGCACGCCCCTGTCTCCTGGCACAGAGGCCTGTCAGCTCCACCCTGGTCCCCCTAATCTCATAGTGGGGTCTGTATCTCCACTGAAGACAGCTCTCATGACCTTGGATTAAGTTCCATGTCTTGAGCCTGTCTCTTTGTGTTCATAGCATTCCAATAATGGTAGGAAAACAGGTAGGTAGAGAGGGGGCCCCGTGGTCAAATATATCTCCTTGGTCTACAGGGGGTAGCAATATGGATTTAGGAGTTGAATAATCCTGGCTCTGCCACTTAGTTCTATGATTTTGAACAAGTATTTTTGTAATTTTGAGCCTCAGTTTTCTTAGCTGTAGAATGTTCTGCCTGACTGGTAATGATGTTGTGAGAATCAAAGAAGAAAAACGAAGACAATGTGCCTCCATGTAAGCCCAGGACAATTGTGCATCTGTTTTTGCTCTAGCAGCTGCACTGATTAGAACTGCATCACCAGATTCATTTGGGGCATGGGGGTTGGCAGGAAAGAAGCACTGGTGGGTGGCCCTCCAGTAGTCATGCAGTTTGGGGTATTGCTAGTAGAGTAAAGCCTTGCTCCAAAATGTACCTCCCATGACCCCAGCTTTTCTCTGGACCTTGAGCTTTGACCAAGGGCTGCCTGTTACATTGTGGTCTTGCTGGGCCTGGCACCAGCCTAAGAGGGGGAGCAGCCTTTCACTGACTGGCCACAGGCTTAGGTAAGAGCAGGAGGAGACTAAGCCCTGAGTTTCCTGAGGCCTGGCCTGGATACCTTCTCCACAGTGGCTGTCCTGGTGGTCAGGGTGACTGATTTGAGGATGAAGAAAATAATGGTGGGCTTATTCTGGAGAATGGGCCACTTTGGGCAGTGTAGGTCTGGTGTCAGGGGAAGTGAAGTAGGACATGTCACAGGATGAGGACCTGAGTGTCTGAGCAGAAATTCATTCATCCACCCATCCATTTATTCATTCATCATCCATCAGTCCATCCATCTATCCATCCATCCATCCACTCATTCATCCATTAAACCATTTGTCCATCCATCCATCCATCCATCCATCCACCCATTCATCTATACATCCATCCATCCATCCATCCATCCATCCATCCATTCATTCATTTGTACAACCTTTTGCCCATCCACTCATTTCATTCATTCATTCATCTATCCATCAATCCATCCATCCACCCATCTGTTCATTCATTCATTCATCCATTCATCCATCCATTCATTCATCCACCCACTCATCTATCCATCCATCCATTCATCCATTACCCACTCATTGATCCAATAAACCATCCATCCATCCATCCATCCATCCATCCATCCATCCATTCATTTGTACAACCTTTTGTCCATCCACTCATTCATCCACTCATTCATCTATCCATCAATCCATCCATCCACCCATCTGTTCATTCATTCATCCATCCATTCATTCATCCATTCAACCATCCATCCATCTGTTCATCCATCCATCAGCCCATCCATCTCTTCATCCATGCATCCATTCATTCATCCATCCATCCATCCATCCATCCATCCATCCATCCATTCATTCATTTGACCATCCTCATTGCCCTTCCAGACAAGCAGGAGATGGAATGACTAGACATAGGCTGGCAACCCATGGGTTGGAGCAGCTCACAGAGTGGGGTGGGATAAAAGTGGGGATGGAGATGCTGCTAGACCAACCCACAGGGTTTTTCCAAGATATCTGGGTGAATCTGGCAAAATAACTAAAGGGAGGCAGATGTGCAATTGGTTCATCAACCCAAAGGGATTGGTCAGAGAAACAGATCCAGTTCTGAGGACTTGGACTGAAGCTGGGAGCTCCAGAGCAGAGCGGGAGGGCTTTAAAGGCTGGAGCTGGGGGAAGGGGAGACAGCCTGGGGAAGCCCTGAGTGTGGGGGCTGAAAGGAGAGAAGGAGGTGGAGGGGTGAGGAGTCAGAACATAAGGATGTCTTGGAACCCCAATCCCCTTCAGGCCTCAGTTTCTCCTTCTTGAAACAGGAACTAATCCAGGTTAGTGCTTTCTAATCAGGTTGGGCCTCATGGAAAGAGCCTGGGCTGCTGAAGGAAGAGCCGTTCCCGCCGGGCCCTCAGCAGTGTGCATTTTGAAGAGCCACTCCTGCACCCCTACCAGCTGCACAGCCTGTTTCCTGCATTCATCATCTCCAGGACTGCTTTAGCAGCCCAGACCCTGTGCTGATTCCATCTTCCCCCAGCTGGGTCCAGCAAGCCCCTCTCCTTCCAGAAGAGGGAGCAAGCATCCTCCTCACCCCTTCACCTTAGGCCTGGGCATCCCAGGTCAGTGCTGGATTTGCCCTCTCCAATGTGCAGACCCAGCCACTCACCTGGTTGCATGCCAGCCTTTTAGGTGCTGGGTTTTGGGGGAAAAGATGTCGATTGGTAATGCCAAGGAGGGGAAGGGTGGGATTTCTCACTGTTTGTCTTTCCTTCACCTTGGCCTGGAGTCCCCTATTCTGAAGGGCAAAGAGTGCTGGGGCAGGTTGGAGGTTGTTCTGGCCCCAAAATTGACTATCCTTTGACCAAGGGCAATCCCTTAGCCCTCTGGGCCTCTGCTTTCTTCAATGGGACATGGGGTGTGGTTAACTTCCACAGCTGTCCGGGAAGAGGGAGATGATCCCCAAGGCTCTAGGTAGGCCAGGGCCACTGGTGGGGGTGTCTGGGATGGGAGTTTCATAGGAGAAAGTTCACCTGAATATACATGAAAGATATATAAAATTGTTCAAATGGTCAAGGGTTGGGGAATGGTCCCAGTGGGTAGACAATCACTCAATAAATAAGGGAATACTGAATTCCCAGCCTGGAGAGCTATGCCACATTGTCCAAGGGAGCAGCAAAAGTCCCCCGAGTGCTGGGGCAGTGTTTGGCAAAGAAGGATGGTCCACTGATGGGTTCTTGTTATTGATGACTAGCCTTATGAGTCTTTGCTCTTGTAATTGAAACTTAGCCTACTGTTATGGGGTGCCCAAGGGTTGCACCTGAGGGCCTCCTTGTTGCTCAAATGTGGCTTCTCTCTAAGCCAAACTCAGCATATGAATGCATTACCTTTCCCCCAGCATGGAACATGACTCCTGGGGATGAGCCTCCCTGGCAATGAGGGATTAATACCAAATGCCAACTGGCAATATGACTGGAAAAAGACCTTGAATAAAAGGGAGGGAAGGTAAAGACAAATGGGTTCATGTGGCTAAGAGACTTCAAAGAGAGTCGGGAGGTCATCCCAGATGTAACACTTATGCACACCTCAGTAGGATATCATAGAACAGCAAAGTGGATATCATCCCATTTAGAGGGACTCCTGAGGGCTCTGGAGATACCCAGGTCCTATATAAGGGGGGATAGCTCCAGAGATTAATGCCTTATCAGTGGGCTCTACTTTGGAATCTGTGCTCCTGAGAGTGACAGAGTTGGACTCAAATAAGTTCTCCCTGCACATGGTCCATCAGTCCCTTCTATTCAAACCTATATGTGATGCTGGAGTTTGTAGGTGTCCTTCCAGAGACTGAAGCCTCTCACCTGCCCATGTGCCAGCTGTGCCTGGAATCTTGGTGGAGCTGTAACTCCTACTCTATATCTCAATGGACTCACCCAAGATATCTGGTAAGGAGATGATGATGGACAATGGCCATCCCAGGGAATGGAGAGAGCCTGCAGCTGCAGGCAGGATAATCTCATCCACTGTATCCATGGGATATAAGTCCCCTCTCACTTGGAGTTGGAGTGAACATCACCACCCCAAACTCCTCAGGATTGGGGGAAGAGCTATGAACTGGAGTGGACTTAATGGTATTCTGTTGTAGACATAATGTGATTCAAGCAATGGAAGAAATTACAAGAGTGAGGTGGAGCCAGTGACCACTGGGCACTATTGGGGCAGGGAAGGGAAAAGCAGTTGTAATACAGGGGCTTTTTCAGGACTTGGGAATTATCCTGAGTGACATTACAATGACAGATATAGATCATTTTACATCAGCATATAATATGCAGAACTCTGTGGGAGAGAGTGTGGTCCACAATGTGAACTATGGTCCATGCTTAGTGGCAAAGCCCCAGGATGTGTATATCCATTGCAGGTGATGTGCCACACTAATGAATGATGTTTATGTGGGGTGTTATGGGAGGTGTGGGAGGTGGGGAACATGGTAATCCCTGTAATTTTTGTGTAACATTTGTGTAATCTAAGCATCTTTTAAAATATTTAAAAAAATAAAAAATAAAAACAGGAATGAAGTGCTGATACATGCGATAACCTGTGTGAACCTTGAAAACATCATGCAAAGTGAAATAAACCAGACACAAAAATACAAATATTGTATGATTTCCTTATACTAAGAATCTGCAATAGGCAAACTCATAAGGCAGAAAGTAGATTAGTGGCTACCAGGAGCTGGGAGGAGTTATTGCTAATTGGATGCAGAGTTTCTCTTTGGGGTGATGACAAAGCTTTGGTAATGGATGATAACAGCACAACATTGTAAATGTAACTAATGCCACTGAATTTTACACTAAGTAATGGTTAAAAAGGTGATTTTTATGGTATATGTATATATAATTCTGAGAAAAGTTTTGAAGACTACACCTGACTCTGAAAGATTAACTCCTATTTTAGAAGAATGTTAGGAGGCATTTGGGGAGCTGAAGGAAGTAAAAATTTGTCTCTTGGTGGGGGAATAACTGAGATCTTACCTGGGGCTAAGAAGGGAGTCCTGCTCTTGCCTGGGCTTTGTGAGGGAGTGGAAGGGAATGACTGTCCAGGTGGGGAGCCTGAGGGGAACCTGTGCTTTTGAACAGATATTGAGTAGATGGGACCAGCAGCCCTCCCCCACTCAGACAAGTCTTCCCCATCTGGAATTAGGAAGAAATCATCAGGAATTCCCCCTGGCCCCTCATTTAATTGCCCACACTCTCATGGCTTTTTCAGATTCTTTCCCAACCCCCCTATGCTGAAGCCCTTCCTGAAATCACTTCACATAAGCAGGTTTAATGACAGGTTCTGACCTCTACCTGCCTCTCCCTTCTTGCAATTCACCCGAGAAGATATTTTTATCTCCTGTTTATGTGTTCATAACCAGAAGACAAGGGCAGCAATGACAGCTTGGGGAGACTACCCATCTTTTAATGGCTTCTTTGGAGGCCAAGTCCCTGCTAGGACCTTGATGACTCCAGCTGACCTCCCCTGTGTCACAGCAGCTCCTCTGTTGGTTACCTCTCCATTCTGCTTACTTAGATACCTTGGCCCCATACCATGAATCATCTCCAGTTTTTCTTTAGAACAACCTGGTGAGATACTCCCATGCTGAGAAAGCACTCCCTTCTCCCACCTGTGAGCATCTTTAAGGTTCTCACCTTGCTGTACTCATGCATCTCACGCAGCACCTTCCTGATCCCAAGTGTCTGCTGTCTTGGTTCCAGGCTGCGATGACGAATACCACATAGTGGGTTGGCTTAAACAGCAGGGATGTGCCGGCCAGGGTCCCAGAGGCCAGAGGGTGGGCTTCTCCCAGGGCCAAAAGCACTCTGGTGGGCCGGCAAGTAGGGGCTCCTCGCCTCTCCTGACACTCAGAGATGCCCTTGCCATTCTCTTCCCGGTTCCCACTGGCGACCAGCTTCTGACGCATCCCTGTGGCTTTCTCTTGCTTTGTCTGAAACTCTTCTGCTTAAAAGGAGCCGAGTAATTAGATTAAGGCCCTGCCTTGTACAGCTGGGCCACACCCTACCTAAAACCAAATCTTCCAGAGATCCCTGTGTATGGGGTGTACACCGGCTGGAACGCAGACTAAGGCCAGGAACGCTAGTCTCTAGGGGGATGTAGTTCAACTTACCACAGCTGTGGGAGGAATGGTTGGCCTTGTTCTCCAGCAGAAACCCCATATCCCCCCAAAATATTAAATATTTTTTATATTTAACAAGCACTTCACTTACTATGTACCAGGTATTATTCTAAGCATTAAGCATGTATTAAAGTTTAATTTTTTTAAAAATAAGAATAGGTGCTATTTTACACATTTTATATATTAAAATTTATGTCTGATAACTCCAGTAGCTGGATTTCCTAATAGTCTATTTTTCTTGTCTATTTTTTCCCTTGGTTTTGGTCCTTTACTCTTGATTCCTGGTATGTCTGATGATTTGGGATTGAATGCCAGCAATTGTATATAAAAATTGCACAGCTATTTCAAGGCTCGTGATGACGTTACCAGAGAATTTATTTTTGCTTCTGTAGACAACTGGATAGAAGCAGATGAGGTTGGTGGAGTTTGGGATTGAAGCTCTTTCTGCCTCTTTGATGGATGGCTTGTTTCCAATCCATCCTTGTTCCTAGTGCATTGCCCTTCAGTATGTTTACCAGGGCACTTCCACCTTGGTGTGCTGTGGACTCCAAGTTTTAACTTCCCAAACCTGAGTGGCCACTGAAATCTCTGATCAGCTTCTCAGCTCCTTACCTACCATATGCTGCTCAGCTTTTCAATTTTGGCTGATACTTTGAAATCAGCAAATAACTTGAGAGACATGGTAGTTTGAAGCTGTATGTACCCTACAAAAGCATGTTTGTAAAGTTAATCCATTCCTGTGGGTGTGGATCCATTGTAAGTAGGAGATTTTTCTTGTTTTTTATGAGGTACCAGGGATTGAACCTGGGACCTCGTACATGGGAAGCAGGTTCTCATTCCACTGAGCTACATCACTACCCAGTAGGATGTCTTGATGAGGCTACTTCAGTTAAGGTGTGACCCACTGCATTCAGGATGGGTCTTAATCCTATTACTGGAGTCCTTTTGTAAATGGAATGAATACTTAGAGAGAAAGCTAAGGAAGCAAGAAGCTGAAATCAACAAAACCCAGAAGAGAAAGGTGAGACCAGCAGATGTCGCCATTTTGTCTTGCCATGTGGCAGAGGAGTTGAGGGCTGCCAGCAACTGGTCTTTGGGAAGAAAGCATCTCCTGGATGATGCCTTGAATTGGACATTTTCCTGGCCTAAAACTGTAAGTTAATGTATTCCCATTGTTTAAGCCAACCAATTTCATGGTATTTGCTTTAAGCAGCCTAGGAAACTAAAACAAGCAGAAAAGTGGCTTCAGATTTTGGGCTAACTTCTCTGCTTTTTCCTTCTCTGGGATTTTGCCCCCTCAAGTCCTCACTGCCTTGTTCCCTCCAATATCCTTAAAAAGCTTTGAGATAGATAAATATACATTCCATATGTATATTTCTGGTTTTAAAGTTGTTCTCAGCAGGAAGGTTAATCTGATACAAGCTAGTCCACCTGAATTGGAAAATAAACTACACATCCCTCTTTTATAGATGAGGAAACTGAGGCACAGGAATAACATGCCCAATAAAAGTGAAACATTTATTTACTCATTCATTCAAAACTTATGTACTAAACAGCCACTATGAATTGACACTGTGAATTGACGCCTGAATTGGCTATGCAGATCTGATCTCTACAGAACTTTCTCCCCTAGAACACACCAAGCTTCCTGAGGTCAGAATCTGACTTCTGCATGTTTCTATCCCCAGTGCCAATGTGCCTAGAACAAGCAGGTGTTTCATAAATCCTGCTCAGTGAGAGCGCCCCAGCCTGCCCCTCAGGGACCCCATTCTGCCAACTCTGCCCACTATGCTACATGCATGTGGCAGGCCCCTCCCTCACTGGGGCCTCATTTTCTAACCTGAAAACAGGGAGGTTGAGCTGCAGGATGCTTGAGACCCCTCCAGCCCTGTGCCCTGTATCCACACGTGGTCACCCTAGGGTCCCTACGCCCTCTCGGGACTGCAGCACTGGGCTCGATGGTAAGTTGGACAAAACCAGGGCAGTCCTTCCCTGGCCCATGCCCCACTTTTTCCTCATGGAAAACTGTAGATGGAAAAGCATATCCCAAATCCTTTTGCCCAGGACAAGCCTGGCTGGGCATGAGGATTGGGGGGCATTTCCAGGTTCTTTGGAGCCTGGTCTGTCTCTCACTGTCCCAGCACAGAATACATTTTCCTGTTTGGGAAAGCAGTGCTGTCTCTATGGCAAAGAGTGTGTGTGCTGTACAATGCCTGTCCCAGCTGAAGCAGAGGAAGGAAACCAGGCCCCGCCCCTGACCTGGCTGAGTGAGGGTGGCTCCTCTCTCCAGACATCCACCTCCCCTTCTCCCTGGGATCTGGACATTCTCACAGAGGCACCTGCACACACAAGCAGATATAGATTCCCACTTGGCTGATGGGTGAGTGGGAGCTGCAGCCCCAACTCCTGAGCAGATCAGGGAGAGCCTGCCAGAGAGAGTGCCTGCCTCTGAAAACTGTGGAAACAAAAAAGTGTTGGCACTGGAGCAGCAAGGGGTGGCACAGACATCCAGCTGGCTTGCCACTTTTACAGATGACAAACTGGGCACAGAAAAGACTCGTGGCTCTCCTGAGGCTGCACAGTAAGTTTGTGGGAGGGCAAAATATAGAGTTCAATGACACAAAAAGGCAGCTTAGCTGGCCCCTGGTTGGAAACTCGACTTGATTTCATTACCGACTCACATAACCAGTTCCCAGGCCCTCTTCATCATAGTGCTGTGTGCAACCAAGCCCACCAGCTGCCCACCATTCCTGGCTCACATCCTCACCAGAACCCTGAAGCCAGCTGAGGGAGGGTTTGGGCCCAGTTATGTATTTGCACACACACAGCTCCAAAGGTGGTGGCAAGGGGGAGGAAGCAGCGAGGGCTGTCACTGTGGTTTATTTGGTTTCTGATCTAAATTTCATATGAGGGAAAAAGAGAAAGAACTGCACAAGGTAATACTGCCATGTTGGAGAAAGTGCCGAGGAGATGAGACCCCAACGGCATCTTTGAAAATGCTGTTTTCATTGGATGGGTCTCTTCAGAGCTAGCTGGTGGCAGGCCCATCATAGCCCCTTTTTAATCAGTGGAATTCAAATTCCCCCCACTCCATCCTCACAAAGAAAAAAGGGCAATGGGGCAGGGGCCAAGGAGGGAGAGCAGGATTCCAATTTGAAATATGGTAATTTGGGAGAATTCCATTTGAAATGAAACTGCCAGGCTCCTTCAGCTTTTAAGCCTCAGTGAAGATATTTTTCAAAGGAGAAAGAAATAGCTCTTCTCCTGGAGCAAGAGCCCAGAGTGAGCTTCTGACCCATTTTCTTCTCTTTTTCCAGAATATGGGGCTGCAGGTTTGGGCACCTCTCTTTGCTGGGGCTGCATAACAGTGACCACATGCTTTTGGGCTTCAAAGGCCAGGAGTGTCAGGAAGTCAGAAACCAAGGTGGCTGCAGTTCGTGTTTGCATGGCTCTGAGGAAGGAGCTGGACCCTGCCTCCCCACTCCCTGTGGCTGTGTCCTGGGCTCAGAGGTGCATTGCTGCAACACCTGCCTGTCTTCATGTGATGTGCTCCCCTGTTTTGTGTCTGTATCTTCATGTGTCCTTCTTATTGGGTTTAGGGCCTACCCTACTTCAGCCATGGGCCTTGCATATGTGGATCAGGGCAGGTTTTCTGGAGATGGTAGCCACTGAAGAGGCAGGCATCAGGGAATTTCCCACAAGCAGAGCCAAGCAGCAGTACAAAACATCCATGCCTGAGGTCATGGGGAGTGCCCAAAAAGGGGATGTCAAGGTTCCGGAGAGTGGAGCTGGGGCTGTCCCAGGGCTTCTCCCTCCCTGTTATCCCCACAGCTGAGTCTTGAGGCTTTCCCCTCCACAGGAGCTCAGGTTTGCTGTGGGGAGCCACCACGCCCCCTCCAAGCAGCAGGTGGAGGTAGGCAGCCTAGTTTTCTTATTGGTGAAATAGGGATGGTAATGAACTCATGACCTCATGAATGGCTGTGAAGAGCAGTTGGGAAAAGGCACAAGAGGTGCTTTGCAAACACAGAAGATCCAACATCCTGCCTCACCTACATCCTTCTACTGCTGGTTTTGTTTTGTTTTAAACTCCCAACACTCTCTTCTGATGGCTTTTCTGAGTGGTGGCAAACCTGGCTCCTCATGTGTCCTGGTGACACAGATGCCCCTTTCCTGCTGAGAAGAAAGCCCTGCCAGCTCCGTCCACTCCCCAGCTGGCTGGGGTCAGCACCATGAGGGTTCTGGGGCTTGGCCTCAAAGGCCTCTCCTGCAAGCCTCAGGCCCAAGGAACAATCCCCTTGGGCCTATTTCATCAACTGCCTTCTCCCTGCAACTGGCTGCTGACATGTTCTCCTGCTCTGCACAGGGAAAGCACTTTTCCCTCAGCTGCATGGACGTGGCATGACCTGCTCTTCAGGGCTCCCTGCCCTGCCCTCATGTTCTATTCTCTTTGACCCAGGCATCACCACCAATGCTTCTGAGGACCAGCATATGGTCCTCAGAATGCTGAGGCTTGGGGCAGGTGTGGCCTCAGCATCACCCCTGCTGTTCACAGCCTGCAGGTGACACAGGTGCAGCCCTGGCTCACAACACAGCCCTGGGCTCAGGGCAGGCACAGACCCCGATCCCAGAGTCCTTGGCACCCCTAGGAAGCACTTGTCTGGACTGTATTGTAATCACACCTCTGGGTTGACAGGGCATGGCCACTACTACTGGACATGATGTCCCTACCTGCCCTTTTCAATAAAACGATTTTTTTACAGTAACCAGGAGAGTTCAAAATTCCACTGCTCTCTTGAACTGACCAGGCCTTGTGAGCTTGATGATTTAAGGGTTCTGATAAAGGAGGAATGGGCTTCTAGCCCAGTACAGGCACTTTCAAGTAAGAAACTTAGAGAAACCTTTGAGCCTCAGTTTGCTTTTGTGGAATAATAATAC
>JAQZBX010055305.1:0-18442 GCA_029593785.1 Cabassous unicinctus | reverse complement strand
ACTCTGGCCAGCTCGCCGCATGAGCTAGCTTGCTTTTCACCAGGAGGCCCCGGGAATCGAACCCTGGACCTCCTATATGGTAGATGGGAGCCCAATCGCTTGAGCCACATCCTCTTCCCCCAGTTATTCTTATTGTCTTTGGAGAAGAGAGCTGGGGGTCAATTTGTTGTGAAGCTGAGGTAGGCAGAATAATGCCTCCCCCGAGATGTCCTCATCCTAATCCCCAGAACCTGTGAATATGTCACCTAATCTGGAAAAAGGTAATTAAGTTTGCAGGTGCAATTAAGGTTGCTAATCAACTGACCTTGAGATGGGGAGAGTATTCTGGTTTATCCAGGGGGTCCAATGAGTCCTTAAAATGGAAGAAGGGCAGAAAAGAGGATCAGAGAGATGTGATGTGAAAAGAACTCAATCTATCGTTGCCAGTCCTGAAAACGGAGGAAGGGGCCATAGACCAAGGAATGTGGGCCATCTCTAGAAGCTGGAAAAGGGAAGGAAACAGATTCTTCCTTGAGGCCTCTGGAAAAATATGCAGCCCTGCTGACACCTTGGTTTTAGCCCAGTGAGACCTGCGTCAGATCTCTGACCTGCTTTAGATCTCTGACGTACATTAGATCTCTGACCTAAATTAGATCTCTGACCTACATTGTAAGATAATAAGTTTGTGTTGTTTAAACTACCAAGGTTGTGGTAATTTTTTCCAGCAGCAATAGAAAACTAATAGAGAAACTCAGGGGGGGTTAGTTACCTTTCAGTCACAGAGGGGTTCAACCAGTCAGAAGCTCTCTCATGAACCTCTTGCTATTGAAAATAAAGAAACACATACAATTCAACAGCAAAAGAGCAAGCAATCCAATTAAAAATGGGCAAAAGATTTAAATAGACATTTCTCCAAGGAGGAAATACAAATGGCCAAAAAGCATATGAAAAATGTTTCATGTCACTAGCTATTAGGAAAATGCAAATCAAAACTACAATGAGATATCATTTCACACTGCATAGAATGACCGTTATTTAAAAAAACAAAACAAAACAGAAAACAGTAAGTGCTGGAGAGGATGTGGAGAAACAGGAACACTCCATCACTGTTGGTGGGATTGTAAAATGGTGCAGCTTCTCTGGAAGACAGTTTGGCGGTTCCTCAGGAAGCTAAACATAGAACTGCCATATGATCCAGCAATTCCTTTACTAGGAATATATCCAGAAGAACTGAAAACTGTGACACGAACAGACATCTGCACACCGATGTTCATAGTGGTGTTATTCACAATTGCCAAAAGATGGAAACAACCCAAGGGTCCATCAACCAATGAATGGATAAACAAACAAACAAAAAAAAAATGGAGGACGGATGTGGCTCAAATCTTGGGTGTCCGTCTCCCATATGGAGGGACCCGGGTTCGATCCCTGGGACCTCCCAGTAAAACAAAAAGCAAAAAACAAAAAACAAAATGGGATATTTACATTCAATGGAATACTAAGCTGCAGTAAGAAGAAATGAAATTGGGACACACATGAAAACATGCATGAATCTTGAAGACATTATGGTAAGTGAAGTAAGTCAGACACAAAAGGACAAATATTGCATGGTTTCACTAATGTGAAATAAATATGAAGAATAAAAGCATGGAGATAAAACTTAGGTTATTAGGAGGTAAGAGGAGGGCTGTGAAGGAGTAGTGATACTTAATGTATGTAGAAGTTTTAATTAACTTGACTGTAAAAGTGTGGAAATGGATAGAATTGAGGGTAACACATTATAGTGAGTAGCAGCTGGTTTATAAATGGGATTGTGGCTGAAAAGGGTAGTGTAGGGATATAAATGTCAATTGAAAGAAAGCTAAAGAATAATCTAAGGACTGAATGACAAAGTGAACCCAGAGTAGATGAGAATTGTGGTTGATGGTACAGATGCAACGGTGTCCTTCTGTGAGCTAGAGTGGATGTACATCACTATTGCAGGGTGGTGGGAATGTGGAGAAGTATGGGAAAAATACAATTGCTGTGACCTGTGGACTGTGGTTAACAGTAATAACGTAATATTCTTCACCAATGCCAAAGATGGACTGTGTTGATAATGGGGGTGTGTGGAAAAAATATGCCAAATACATGTTATGAACCATGGTTTGTGGTAATAGTCTGATGATATTATATCATAATCTGTAACAAATGTTCCACCACAGTGTGGTGTGTTGGTGAAGGGGTGTTGTATGGGAATTCTACACATGTGCATGATTGTTTTGTAAGTTCACAACTAATGTTATAAAAATATATTTAAAAAACAAACAAACGGGAGCAGATATAGCTCAAGTGGTTGAGCACCTGCTTCCCATGTACAAGGTCCTGGGTTTGACACCTGGTACCTCTTAAAACAAAAACAAAAATCAATATCAAAGATGTATTTTTTTGATAATTAATTTTTAAAAAAATATTTAGATTACATAAATGTTACACCAAAATCTATAGGGATTCCCATATGTCCCATTCCCCACACCTCCCACACCCTCCCACATAAACATCCTTCATTAGTGTGGCACATTCATTGCATTTGATAAATGCATCCTGGGGCTTTGCCATTAAGCATGGACCATAGTTCACATTGTAGTCTACACTCTCTCCCACACAGTTCTGCATGTTATGTGATGATATAAAATGGCCTATATCTGTTGTTGCAGTGTCATTCAGGACGACTTCCAAGTTCTGAAAAAGCCCCCATATTACAACTGTTTTTCCCTCTCCCTGCCCCCAGAGCCTCCAGTGGCCACTGGCTCCACATCATTGTAATTTCTTCCATTGCTAGAATCATAATATGTCTATAATAGAATACCAGTAAATCCACTCTAGCCATAGTTCTTTCCGCAATCCTGAGGATTCTGGGATGGTGATGTCTACTCCTTCTCTAACTGAGAGGGGGCTTATAACCCATGGGGAAGATGGATGGGACTGTCTTGCTTGCACATGAGCCATCTGTCCCTTCTATTTAAACCTAAACTTGGTGCTGGAGTTTGTAGGTGTTTGTCCAAAAGACATGAGTCTTTGGGCTGTCCATGTGCCAGCTGGGCTGGAACCTCAGCGGAGTTGCCACACTTACTTTACAGCTTATTGGACTCACCCCGGACAACTAATAAGGAGATGATGATGGATAATGACCATCCCAAGGAACAGAGAGAGTCTGCAACTGCAAAGATGTATTTTTAAGCAGAAATGGCATATATTAAGGGACATACAGTAGGTTACAGAGCATGCCATAGGGTTAGGCTCTGGAAGGCACAGGCAGGAATAAGGCCCTACCACACCACGGGACTGCTCTTCTAAATCATTTAAAAAGTGCATTCATTTACTTTGAAAAACTTAAAACCATGGAAAAATAGAACACTATCATGAACAAACATGTATTCCAGCCTCAGTTTGGGTTTCCCCAAATGCAGGTCTTGCGAGAAGAAATTGGGTGCAGGTAGTTTATTTGGGAAGCAATCCCAGGAAGCACAAATGAGGCAGTGCAGAAGGTAAAACAGGAGAAGGGAAAAGGGCAATAATGGCCATTAATGTCAGGAACCACCATGCACAAGCGGAGCTCAGTCCTGCTGGGGACCTTCTGGGAACCTCAGAGTTATCCCGGCAGAGGTTTGGGAAACCAGGGACTTTTATCTACTGCCTCCCACCCCTGACTGGCTGAGGGTCAACCGCCACAGGTCCAGGTTGTGTCTAAGCAACAGTATTGGCAGAGTCTTTTGTGCTGGTGAATGCCCTGGACAGGGAAGCAGGGAGATGCATCCACGTGAGGTGTAAAGTCTTCAGCATGGCAGAAACTGAGGACCACGCCTGCAGAAGAACTCAAACGTGGGCTGAGGGCACGAGGATAGGGCATCAGCATCACCTGCTACACTCCCATGCCAAGATTTACTGCTAAGAGTTTCCACTTCTTTCTGTCTCTCTCCATATATTCCCATGGATGTAGCAAACGCACAGGCTCTACCACACGTTGGGCACTGAGCATCTCTTTTGTATCTATTAATTCCTTGAATTGCTCAACGACTCTATGTAGTAGGTATCAGATAGCTGTGGTGCTTGGGGGACATTGAACTCGTCGCGAAGAGTGTTGTAACTGATCTATTTTAAAATATCATTATGCAGAAATTACATCTTTTGGAACAATTCTAATTTATGTTGAAAAATTTTAGATGTCAATTTAAAAATGTGCACGGAATGTTTGTTTCCTAGGCTGCTTAACAAAGTGCCACAAACTGGGTGGCTTAAAACAACAGAAACTGATCTCACCTTTCTGGAGGCTAGAAATCTGAAATCAAGGTGTGTCAGCAGGCCGTGCACCCTCTGAAACATGCTTCTCCTGGCTTCTGGTGATTGCCAGCAATCCTCGGTGCTCCTGGCCTTGCAGAGGAATGACTCCGGCCTCTGCTTCCGTCTTCATATGGCCTCCCCACTGTCTGTACCTCTGGGTCTCTTCTTTTCTTCTAAGGACAGCAGTCAGTTTAGATTAAGCGGCCACCCTACTCCAGTAGGACCTCATTTTAACTAATTACATCTGCAATGACTTGATTTCCAAATAAGGTCACATTCTGAAGTTCCAGAGGATTCGGACTTGAACATATCTTTTTTTTTTTTTTTAAGTATAATTCAACCCATACCATCAGGGAGATAGTTTGTCAAGATTCTTTTTTTTTTTTCTTATTAGGGGAGAGCATGAATGCAGTCCCCCACTACCATAAATTATGCAGTCGAGTTTCCCACATTTGGGGAAGTTGCAGGGGTCAGCACATCGGGAGTGCAATGGATAAGCCTCACCCTGGGAAACCCACCTTCATGATCATGGTATCTCCCCTGTCAGGTAAGTATTGTCAAGATTCTTTTTGTGAGTGAGCAGCTAAAAAGTTTGCAAAGCACTGTCCTAGACCTCTGCCGTTAGTCTTCCTCTGGTGATATGCCCAGAACCCCTAAAGGAGGTTGATGGGGGCCGAGGAGAGGGGTGTGAAGCAGTTAGAAAAGCTTCTGTGGCTAACCTCAAAGAATCCTGGGAAATACATTTTAAAAAGGAAAATCAACACTAGGGATGCTATAGATAGAAAGTGAGTTCAGCTTGCTGCAGGTCCAGATGGATGAGCACTGAATAACCAGGCTGCGCTCTCCCGCATCCTGATTTAGTCCCTCCCGGAGTCTGTGGATGCTGAGTCAGTGGCTCGGATGCCATCCCAACCTGTCATCTCCCCTTTTGTATTTACTTGATTTTCTTAATGTCGCCTCCTCACACTCTAAGTGTTAAACTTACACCAAATTCAATATAGCTACGTTAAAAAAAAAAAAAGGCTCATTCTACTTTACCAAGAAGGCATTAAGTAAGCCGACACTCACACTGTTCTCTCTCTTCTTAGGAATGAAATGAACGTCCTAGCATAAACTTCATAGCACAAAGCACATTGAGGGCGCAACATGAGCTGTGAGGTAGTTCCAAGGTTGTGCTGATGGGCCAGCTGCAGAGGTGAGGCAACAAACAGTGACAACAAAAAACTTACCTTATGTAGAAAAGAGATGCCTTGGATGTACTTATCCAAACTGAATTTTACAATCAGGTCTGTCATCAGTAACCCCACCTTTCTCCTCTAACTCACAGGGGAAAACAGTTTTGTTCTTTGGTCTCTTTTGAGTCTGTTCTCTTCAAGAGCAGGGAAAGAAATCTTAGAAGGGTTGCTAGAATTTGGTCTGATCTATAGCTCAACCTAGGCTACAAAAGTGATTCTTGAGGTTGGTGAAATGTTCAGTTCAGTTTACTTATTCAGTTTTTTTTTTTTTTTTTCTCCTTCCATGTGTTGTTCTTCATGCCAATAACAGGCAGGTTACGAACAAAAGTTCAGGGATAACTTTCCTGACTCTGATTCCTTTTTTCATACCTTGTAGCATAGTGGTTAAGAGCCAGGGGATTGAAGCCAGGTGGGCTTTGTTTTAAATCTGGCTTCCATCACTTATTTTGTTGTGAAGCTTGGACAGGCTATTTAGACTTTCTAAGACTCGGTTTCCTTGTCTGCAGAGTGGGAATAGGATTCCTATTCACAGGACTGCTGTGAGGAATCAAGGTGGCCATGTGTGCAAAGTGGCTAGCACGCTCGTACACATTAAATGGTGACCAGTATCATCATCATCATTACCCTCCTGTGACAGTTTGAAGTTCTTTTATGAATCCCAAAGAGAGAAAGATTATGTTTTTGAACTAATCCATTCCTGTGGGTGTGAGACATTTTTGATCGGACTACATCAGTGCAGCATGACTCAGGCTGAGTCTCTGCCCTCTTACTGGAGCTGATATAAACGGAGACACAGTGCGAATATTCTCGCTGTCCTGATTTTGTGATAATCAGGGTAGGCTAAACATTCGCTATATTAGAAACCATGCATGTGTCCCCAGACCTAGTTTTCCTCCCTAGGTCTGGTTTCTAGAATGCTGGTGATAAACTAAACCTGATTTATTATATGACCATCCTGTATGGGAAAAGACTGTAACTCTAGGCATCTTTGGTCAACCTTAAGAGATATAGCAGGGGGACGGATGTGGCTCAAATGGTTGGGCGTCTGTCTCTCATATGGAGGGAACTGGGTTCGACCCCGAGACCTCCCGGTAAAAAGAAAAATATAGAATGCGCGTGGGCCACCAGGCCCAGTGCGCGGGTGCGCTGCCAGGCCCCGCGAGCAGGTGAGCCCATTAGGCCCTGTGCACAGCCATGCCGCCAGGCCCTGTGAGCCACACAGCAAAATGATGACATAACAGGAGAGTGACACAAGGGAGAGCCAAGACGAGATGCACCGAAAAACCAGGAAATGGTGGCGCAGGTGGTAGGACGCTTCTCTCCCACATCGGAGGTTCCTAGGACCAAATCCCGGTGAAGACAGGAGGAGAAGGATAAGAAGAGAGGGCAGGAAACGGACACACAGAGTTGCCCAGCGAATGGACACAGAAACAGCAAAAACGGGGGTGGGGGTGGGGGTAAAAATGAATAAAAGTAAATAAATAAATCTTAAAAAACAGACACAGAGAGACAGACACACAGAGAAAGGAAGCCGCCATATTGATCCTGCCATGTGAGAGAGAGGACTGACGGAAAACAGAGAAGCCCGGAAGGCTGAGAGAGGTCCTGGAGTCTGGAACCAGCAGAGCACAGAGGCACCGAAAGAGGCCCCTGAGAGGCTGGGCCCACCGAGCAGCTCAAGGCTGAGGAGAAAAGCTGTATGTCTGAGAGCTCACAGCTGAACTCGGGGAAAAAATGGAGCAGCAGAGCCTGAGAGAGGAGGCCGGGTGAGAGACAAGCCGTAAGCCTGGTTGCCCACAGCTGAGCTCCAGGAGAGAGTAGATTCTAGAGGGGAAGGCAGAGACCTCAGCAGAGATCGGCAGCCATCTTCACCACGTGGCAGGATTAACAGTAGCTGACTTTGGTGAGAAAACATCTCAGCTGATGCCTTGATTTGGACATTTCATAGCCTCGGCCTCAGAATTGTATGCTTTTACTGCAAATAATTCTCCTTTATAAAAGCCAACCTATTTCTGGTACTTTGCATCGGCAACCCTGTGGCAAACTAAAACACCTGATCTGTAATTTGGATTTTGAATAGACGGACCCTGTAGGAAGAAAATATCTCATGTGGAAGACTGCTACATATCTTTGGCTGGTTTTATCTTCAGTTGGAAAATCAGAAATTGACATTCTGGTTTTAACTCACTGTAGGTGGGTAGGTTTGGTTACTGAAGTCATTTCATCTGTTTGATTATCCATAGGCCTAGCGTAATGCCCTACGCACCACAAGCAAGCCATAACAACAAAAACCACAAGAAGGACTGGTTTGTATAACCCTTTAGATAGTGAAGCTTCTAACCACTTCAGTTAATCCTCATAACAACCTGATGACTTAACCAGAGCAAATACTATTCTTCTTCCCATTTAGAGAAGTGGGAAGTAAGATTAAAAGACATCAACTAAATCTCACCTCTGTGTCTTTGCTCTCCCTGTGCCCTCCCTAGGAAACTGCCCTTCATCCCTCTTCTATGAATTAAATTGCCACACACGCATCAGGGCCCATTTTAAGCTTTCCTCTCCTCTTTTCACATGAAAGGTCTTTTCTGACCTGTAGCACTCAAACTGTGAACTATGTACTTTAGCACTTAATTACTTTGTCTTTCATTTCTTCCCCATGGTTTCTTATTTTGTGTGTCTTATTGTTTTTTTTAAACTCTGCCCAAGAAGACAAGAAACCTCTCAAGGATAGGGATTGTGTGAGTTAGACACATTTTGGATCTCACTTCGCAGCCCCCCTTGCCTTTCTTACATCATACCCCAGAGCTGGGCTCAGAGCAGGTGCCTGGTGAATACTCAATTGATTCACAGAGAGTTTACCTGAAATGATAGCCTAGAAAATCTATTGCAGGATAAAAATGGAGAATCACTCCTTAGGGACTGCCATCTAAGAAGCAGGGCAGAAATGTTCCTGCTGGGAAATTGAGATGCAAAAAGCAAACACAGGCAAGAAGTACACCACTTATATTCAGCTTCTAGCACTGATTCTGATGAATCCATCATACCCCTGTAAGTTTGTATGACTAGGACATGTCTTCAGTCACAGTGTCCCCAAGTTATACCACTGTGACCGAGTATGGGTGAGGACATCCTTCTGTGGCTTTGTGACATGCTCTTCTCCCTCCTGCAGTGATGAGAATTAACTTTATTGTCTCACAAAATTAAGCAACTCTTACCTGAGGGAAGCTAAACAGCAACTGATATTTTTGGAGGCTCTCTTAGATTAGGACTGCTGAGTTTAATGGAAAAATAAATACATTTCATACTGAATATCAGTAGCATAGTGTTGTCTACTGAATATCAGCTTAGAATTTTCCCTTTCGTTACTTGATTTTTTTTAAAAATCACATTTCTTCCTGGGGCTCCATAGGACTTATTAGATAATCAAATAAATATTCCTTATATATTCCAAATGGCATGGCATTACTGAGAGTTCTTTTATAACACAAAATTCCAGACTGTGTCAGTGACCAGGGTCCCTATTGCCAGAATTACTCTTGAAAACTTGAGCTCTGCCAACTTCTGGTGGGGTCACATTCTCTAGGTCAGTTCCTCTCACACTTTAATGTGCATTCGAATCATCTGGAGATCTTGTTAAAATGCATATTGTGATTCTGTAGATCTGCAGTGGAGCCCATGATTCTGCATTCCTAGCATAAATAGTGATGCCGATGCTCCTGGCCCATGGACCACACTTTGGTTAGCAATATTCTAGGCAGAACATCTAGATGACCCTGCTTCCAGGAGGAAATGGGTAGCTTTGTCCTAGGCTGTAGTAGGAAATGTTTACTGGCTGGGAGCTCTCCCTGGTGCTGCTCAACATTTTCTTCAAGTCTCCTCCCTCACAAGATCCTCTTGAATTTCTACTCTTATTATAATGCCAATCTAAATCCTTGCTTGTAACTGTGCCCTACTTGGACGTCTGCTGCCTGACTATGCTTTGTATCTATGGTTGGCCTGTACCAGAGCCCTTGGTCCTGTCTGAGATAGGATATGGAGGTCTTTAAGCTCTTGTCTGGGGGACAGAGTTTCCAAACCATCAAACTCTATTTATCATCTATCTATCTATCTATCTATCTATCGTTTATCTATCAACTATTTATTCATCTTCAATCTCTGCTTTAATTTGATGTTCTTGATCAGGGAAGGAAAAGAAAGTTCATTGTGGCCCTATCTTCATCAAGAAAATAGAGAAGAGGTACATAAATTTTTCCCCTTTTTCCTTGCTTTGAAACTGAATTATGGGGGCGGATGTGGCTCAAATCGTTGGGCGTCCATCTCCCATACGGAGGGACCTGGGTGTGATCCCCGGGGCCTCCCGATTAAAATGAAGAAAAATATAGAAGGTGTGTGGGTTGCCAGGCCCCGTGTGTGGGTGAGCTGCCAGGCCCCGCGAGCGGATGCACTATCAGGTCCCTCTGAGCCATGCAGCAAGATGGTGACATAACAGGAAAGTGACACAAGGGAGAGCCAAGATGAGATGTGCCAAAAAACCAGGAACTAAGGTGGCACAGGTGGTAGGATGCCTCTTTCCCACATTGGAGTTTCCCAGGATCGAGTCCTGGGAAGGATGAGAAGAGAGGGCAGGAAACAGGCACAGAGAATTGCCCAGTGAATGGACACCAAAACAGCAAAAATGGGAGAGGGGGAGGAGAGGTAAAAATGAATAAAAGTAAGTAAATAAATAAGTAAATATTTAAAAAGAAACAAAAAAAAACTGAATTATAGTGGAAGTGGATGTGGCTCAAGCAGTTGGGCACCCGCCTACCACATGGGATATACAAGAATCAACTCAACTCAACTCAAATTGGATCAACTCAAAATGAATCAAAGAGCTAAATATAAAATCCAGGACCAGGGAAGCAGATGTGGCTCAATCACTTGGGAGGTCCTTGGTTCAGTTCCTAGTGACTCCAAAAGAAGACACTGAGCTGACACAATGGGCAGGTGCAGTTAGCTGATACAACAAGAGACACAAGAAGGAAGGCAAGATAAGAGACACAACAAAGCAAGGAGTGAAAGTCGCGCAAGCAGTTAGGTGCCTCCCTCCCAACTCGGAGGTCGCGGGTTCAGTTCCCAGTGCCTCCTAAAGAAACAAGGAAGAAGAACAGACACAGCAAGTGCAAGCAATGAGGGAGTGGGGAGAAATAAATAAAATAAAATCTTTAAAACAAAAAGCCACGACCATAAAACTAGAAGAAAATGCAGGGAAACATCTTAAAAACCTGTAGTAGGTGGTGGTTTCTTAGACCTTACATCCAAAGCATGCACAACAAAAGAAAAAATAGATAAATGGGACCTCCTCAAAATTAAACACTTTTGCACCTCACAGGACTTTGTCAAAAGGGTGAAAAGGCAGCCAACTCAATGGGAGAAAATATTGGGAAATCACATGGCTGAAAAAGGTTTAATATCCAGGATATATAAAGAGATTACAACTCAACAATAAAGAAACAAACAACCCAATTTAAAAATGGGCAAAAGACTTAAATAGACATTTTTCCAAAGAAGAAATACAAATGGCAAAAAAACACATGAAAAAATGCTCAACATCACTCATGATTAGGGAAATTCAAATCAAAACTACAATGAGATACCATTTCACACTTATCAGAATGGCCACTATTAAAAAGACAGAGAACTACAAGTGTTGGAGAGGATGTGGAGAGATAGGAACACTTCTTCACTGTTGGTGGGAATGTAGAATGGTAGAGCCACTGTGGAGGACTGCTTGGCAGTTCCTATAGAGACTTGCCACATGACCCTGCAATACCACTACTGGGTACACACCCAGAAGAACTGAGAGCAGTGACATGAACAGACATCTGCACACTGATGTTTACAGTGGCATTATTCATAATTGCCAAAAGTTGGAAACAATCCAGGTGTCCATTGACCAATGAATGGATAAACAAACTGTAGTGTATTCACACGATGGAATATTCTGCAGCTGTAAGAAGAAATGAAGTCATAAAGCATATGACAGCCTGGATGAATCTGGAGGACACTATGTTGAGTGAAGTAAGCCAGACACAAAAGGACAAATACTGTATGATTGCATTATTATGAACCAAATATATTGTGTAACATATTGTATGATTTAAAAAAAATTATATGTATCCAGTAAAAAAACAACAACAACTGAATTATAGGGGAAGTGGATGTGGTTCAAGCAGTTGGGCACCTGCCTACCACAAGGGAGGGCCCGGGTTTGATTCCCAGTGCCTCCTAAAGAAGACGAGCAAGACGACGAGCTGACATGACGGGCTGGCATGGCAAGCTGATGCAATAAGATGATGCAACAAGATGATGCAACAAGGAAACGCAATGAGAGACACAACAAGCAGGGAGCAGATGTGGCTCAAGCAATTGGGTGCCTCCCTCCCACATGGGAGTTCCTGGGTTTGGTTCCTGGTGCCTCCTAACAGAAGATGAGCAGATACAGAGAGCACACAACGAACAGACACAGAGAGCAGACAGTGAGTGCAAACAATGAGGGGTGTGTGTGAAATAAATAAAATAAATGTTTTTTTTTTAAAAAAACCAAAAAACTGAATTATAGGGGAGCAGGTGTAGTGCAGTGGTTGAGCACTTGCTTCCCATGTACTAGGTCCTGGATTCAATCCCTGGCACCTCCTGAAAAAAAAACAAAAACAAAAACCTGAAGTATAGTACCACAATACACACACACACACACACACACAATTTCAAAGAATACTCTGCATCTGGAAAATATTTTTGTACTACTAAAATAAGAAATAGGTTTTACCTTGACTATTCTATTTTTAGTGGGCTAAAACTGACAGTAAAAAATTAAAAATAAATTTTTTAAAATTAAAATATATTTGGAAAAATTTACTATGCCATTGATGGGTTTATGTTTTTTTTTAACTAAATTATTTTTTAAATTGGTGTCTTAAGACCTCTAAAAATGGTTTCATAATGCCATTCTAAGCCAGAAGAAATGTGGTTTATTAATCACACATTTTGGATATGCCTAGAATAGAAACACAGAAATTATGTCCAAGAAGAAAAGCAGTAATATGGCTCTTAAATAAATACACCAAAGAATTTCAAAGTAATAGGTACATGTATTTAAAAGCACTCTATTTTTTTCTCATAAAACTTTACGTTTTCTTTTATTTTCTCTTATTTTTATATTTTACATCAAGGAAATACATTTTTACTTTATGAAGTAAAATATGTTTATACTGCTGTTTCTTGATCTTTCATTCAGACATTCTCTATTGACTTCCTACTATGGAAGATGAGGATTTAGTTCTTTTATACTCACCAACCTGGGACCTTGTACATGGGAAACAGGCCCTCAACCACTTGAGCTACATCTGCTCCCTGACATACATTTTTAATTTTTAAAAAAAGATTTATTTTATTTAATTATTTCTGCCTCCTCTTGTTGTTTGCATTCGCTGCTCTCTGTGTCTGTTCATTGTGTGCTTGTTTTCTTTTATAGGAGGCACTGGGAACCCAACCAGGACCTCTGATGTGGGAGGGAGGAGCCCAATTCCTTGACCCACTTCCAGTCCCACTTATTGTGTCTCCTCGTTCTGTCTCTTCATTGCATCAGCTCGCTGCATCAGCCCACTGTCTTGCTCGTCTTCTTTAGGAGGCACTAGGAACCAAACCGGGGACCTCCCATGTGGTAGGTGGGCACCCAACTGCTAAAGCCACATCCGCTTCCCCCCCATATACACTTTAAAAAAAGATTTATTTATTTATTTATCCCTCCCCTCGTTGTTTTGTGCTCACTGTCTGCTCTCTGTGTGTTCTTCTGTGTCTGCTTGTGTTCTCTTTAGGTGGCACCAGGAACTGATCCTGGGACCTCCCAGAGTGGGAGAGAGGAGCTCAATCTCTTGCACCACCTCAGCTCCCTGGTCTGCTGCGTTTCTTATTGTCTCTCCTCTGTGTCTGTTTTTGTTGTGTCATCTTGCTGCGCCAGCTCGCCTCGTGGGCCAGCACTCCTGCACGGGCCAGCACTCCTTCACAGGCCAGGATTCTGATGGGCCAGCACTTCGTGTGGGCCATCTCTCCGCTTGGGCCAGCTCGCTGCGTGGGCCAGCTTGCCTTTCACCAGGAGGCCCTCGGAATCGAACTCTGGACCTCTTATATGGTAGACGGGCACCCAATTACCTGAGCTACATCCATTTCCCCCACATAACACTTTTAATCCCCAAAACCTTCTGTGATGGTTAGGCTAATGTGTCAACTCAGCCAGGTAATTGTGCCCAGTTGTTTGGTCAAGCAAGCACTGGGCTAATTGTAATACAAGGACATTTATGGGCTTTAGTCATCAGTGAGTTTACTGCATAGATGGCTGATTACATCTACATCAACCAGGTAGATTGCCAGCAGCAATGAGTGATGTTTTATCCAATACCTTAAAAGGGGAAATGATTTCAGCATTCAGAGAGAATTTCCCAGCTTGTCTTTGGACAGCCAATGTCTCCCAGGAACTCATAAAGGACCTTCATCGGACTTTCATCAGAGCCCCTGGTTTGCAACCTGCCTGTGGAATCTGGGCTTGTGCATCCCCACAGTCATGTGAGAGAATTTTATAAACTCTCATACTATTTACAGATATTTCTTGTTGATTCTGTTTCCCTAGAGAACCCTGACTAGTACATCTTCCCAATATGGTGACATAGTTTTTTGGTTAAAACAAAACTCAATATTTACAGTATTATAACTTTTGTTCACAGATCAGTCAAGAATGATTTCACTTTTTTCTTGCACAAATTTCTAATTCTTAAACTTTTACATTAATAATTATGCCTTTTGGCTTTTGGCTTAATTTTTAGGTACCAATCATTACTTAATTCATCTCCAAAATTTTTAGGATCTCTCTCTCTCTCTCTCTCTCTTTCTCTCATTTGCTTGGGAATGCCCTGCCTAGAGTGCTCAGTCTTCTCGCCCCAGTCTGACTTGTTGCTCTCCATTCTACATGCTGGGCATCAGTCCTTGGGCTTCCTTTCATCATATTCCTGAAAATTCTCTTTACTGTTCTTTTGGGGTAAATCCTCTACTTCCTGGGCCCATGCCTACTTCATTTTGGCTTACTTTTTCATTTTGCCAGAAAATTCCTGAGAAATGTTGCATTAGGTAGATTTTTGGGGACTAGAAGATATGAAAATGTCTTTTTTTTGCCGTCAAACTTGATGGATAGTTTGGCTAGGTATAGAATTCTAGAGTGGAATTAAAATTTTTCAGGATTTTATAGCTGCTGTTCTTTCTTCCAGTGTTACTATTGAGAAGTCTGATGTCACTCCGGTTCTGATTATTTGTATGTGGCCTCATACTTTTACTCTCTGGACAATTTTAGGATCTTCTCTTTATCTTTGTTGTTCTGAATCTTCAAAATGAGTTGCCTTGGAATAGCTCTTTTTTCACTCACTCTGCCAGGCATTCGGTGGGCCTTTTCAATCTAGATACTCATGCCCTTTGATTCTAAGAAAATTTCTTGTGTAATTTCTGTGTTTTTAGGGGGGTTACTAGAAGCACCTTTTTCAACTGTTCTTCAATGTTGCTCACAAAAAGTGTTGAAGATTTTTTAATGCTTTTTTTTTGAGGTACCAGTACCTCATATGTGGGAAGCTGATGTTCAATCACTGAGCCACATCAGCTCCCCTGAGTTGGTTTTTTTGTTTGTTTTGCTTGTTGTTTATTTTTTCTAAGAGGCACCGGGAATGGAACCCAAGACCTCCCATATGGGAAGCAGGTGCTCAATTGCTTGAGCCACATCCACTCTCCTACTTGATTTGTAATTTTCTCTTTATGTCTGATAAAAGTTTAAGGTGATATCTCTTGTGGATATTTTCATACCGATTCTATTATGATTATCTCCCCTGGAAAAGGCAGAGAATCATCCTTGGAAAAAGAAGAGTGAAACTGGTTATGTTTAAGTTAGGTATTAGGTATGTTTGAGTTTTAAACTTACCATAAATTAGCAATAATTTTGTATTTGTTGCTGATGCATGTTTAAAATGAATGTTCTGACATTAAAATTCTGGAATTACCAAATTCTGCCTCTATGTGTAAAATAAAATAGTTGAACCTAGATTTTCACACTTCTGACTTCACTGGGGAGAAAATAAGCCAGGGAAAGGTAAGCCTTATCTCAGATGTAAGAGACTTGGGCAGAGGTGCTAGTCAGGAACAGGTTCACTCCTGATGTTCCGTGCAGGGTAGACAGGCAGGAGAAAGAGCCTGAGAGGGCAGAGCCCAAGTCAGGTGATGGGACTAGGGAGGTACAGGTCTCCCTTGCTCTTGTGGAGCTTGGAAGTGTTACTTTATTGTTCACAAGAACAAGCCAAACAACTGAAACGTTTGGTTGGAATGGTGGTATCATTGACTCCACTGACACTGTCGGCTATATTCATCCCCAGAGATGTCCACTGTGAGGAAGAAAGACTTCAACCAGAGGTGGGAGAAGAGATGGCTGAGTGAAACCACTTCCACCTTTCCCATAGCACCAAATACATCAGCCTCTTTGCCTGTGTAAGGGGAGGGGAATCATTTATTTAGTTCTCTCTATGCAACACACTTTACCTACTGAAGTTTGTGTGATGAGTTTTTCCCACCTCATCTCATGTGGTCATAGGGAGGCAAGATAGCAGGACTTAAAGGCACAGGCTGTGGCATCAGAGGTGCCCAGGTTCAAATTCCAGCTCTAGCACTTAACAGTTTTGGGACCTTGGACAAACCACGTAATGCTTCCAAGCCTTGGTTTACCCATGGGTATGAAAATGAAATTGCCTATTTCAAAGATTGTTGTGAGAAAGACATGAAATACTATAGGTCAAGCATTTAGCACAGGGCCATAAAACAGGGTGAGGTGAGTGAATCACTCATCTCAGGTATGAAGTTTAAGGGATGCCAAAATAAAAAAATAAGAACTCAGTAATCAAGATAAAAAATATATTTAAAATTTTTATTTTATTTTTTAAAGCAGTTGCAGATTTAGAGATAAATCATGCAGGACGTACAGAGTTCCCACATATTGCCTCTTTACTCACAGTTTTCTCTATTAGCATTTTACATTTGTGTGGTACATTTGTTACAACTGATGAATCAATATTATTATAGTTATATTCTTGACTAAAGTCCATAGTTCACATTAGGATTCACTCTTTGTGTTGTACAGTTCTATGTGTTTTTAAAAAATATGTATTGTGGTAACATATTCAATGTATTAGTAAGGGTTCTCTAAGGAAACAGAACTGACAGGAGATATCTGCATATATTATGAGATTTTGTAAAATTCTCTCACACGACTGTGGGGATTCACAAGACCAAATTCCTCAGGGCAGGCTGCAAACTCCGGGCTCCTATGGAGGTCCTTGATGAGTTCTCAGGAGACGCTGGCTGTCCGAAATAGAGCTGCAAATTATAGGATAGGAGGTCACTCACTGCTGATGGCAATCTCCTTGGTTAATTGTAGATATAATCAGCCATCTATGCAATCAACTCACTGATGATTAAAGTCCATGATATGTCCTCGTATTACAATTTGCCCAGTGCTTAGTTGACCAAACAATTGGGCACATTAGCCTAACCATCACAAACAACATAAAATTTGCCATTTTAACCACTTTCAAGTATACAATTCACCTGTGTTAACTACATTCACAATGTTGTGTGAAGCTATTGTAATGCAATATTTAAACATCAGAATTAGTACAAAAATCCCTGATGAACAAAATATCAAAATTTGAAATAAGGACAGGGTTAATACTGTGGTTTTTCCTCTGCTTCAGGCTTCATTATGGCTTGGCATGCCACTGTATACCACAGCCTCATTGGGTTGGTATTTTCATTTCTTCTTTGTTGATGTTGAACAGAAGTGAAAGTTGTATTTTAATTCCCCTACCTATAAGGACCAGCATCCAATAATGTGCTACTTTGCAAAGAAGTCGAAATAACTGTGTTAACTTATGCTGTGGGGCTTCATTGTTTAAACTGTGGTATCATGGCTGGTTAATAGAGGTAGCCCATAAATGTTTGCTGAACTATACTGAACTGAGCCAAAGTGGCATCAAACTCCAGAGTAGCTTAAAGTCTATTTCCCAAAAACCATTGGAAAGAAAAGTTTTCCAAAAACCAATGTGTGATGGAATTTTCTATAATGCTTCCTTTGCCTCTGGACTGGGTTTAGATAAATCCATTTTATTATGAGGTTATTCCAGAATTTCTGGCCATAAATTCATAAACAAAGACTCCTTTATACCAGATTTAACTCCGTAATGAGTAGTGTTATGTTAAGGCTAGTTGGATGTTATTTAAACACAACCCAAGGCTGACCTTGCCCTCTTATATATACCAGCAGTTATCTAAGTTAAGACATAAACACTACCAGGAAGAATCTTCCCAATAATTTATGCTTTCTTGTTGGTTGTGCCTTAATTGTAGTTAATTTTAAAAATCCTAGCAAGATGGATGGACATTAACAAATCTATAAGCAAAACATAATATTTGAGAGAACTAGTCTCACACAAAAAGGGAAATTATTAGCAAAAACAACAAAGTCAATTATGTTTACTTCAAAACACATGAGAAATCCATTATTTTTGTATATATGAGGAAAAAAGGGATTTCCTTAATTCTAAGATATTAATATTATGAATGAAGAAAATCAAGATGGAAATGCCATAAAGAAAAACATATTGTATTACAGGTGGTTAACTCAGGTTTTTAGTTGATTGTTCAAAAGAATAATGTCCCAAGGTCTGAACCCCACTTTTGCTCTAGGTAGGATTTCTCTTATTTGATGAAACATTTTTTTAAAAAGGGCAATGGATTGTGGTAATGATAAAATTAGTGGTAGAACTTAGATTGAGGCTGTCAGAGCAAAA
>JAQZBX010055304.1:0-18449 GCA_029593785.1 Cabassous unicinctus | reverse complement strand
ACAGTCAAAAGCCCATTCATCAGTGAGAGCAACACAGTTTCCAGAGGAGTGGGGCCCACAGAGCCAGCAGCAGTGTCTGGGATGACAACAGCAGAAGTACAAGGTTTGGTGAAAGATCTTCATCGTGGCAGCGTGGGAACTCACCAGAATTATTTCATGGCACCATCTGCTCTGTGGTTCTGGCTACTCAACCTCCTTTTTTTTTTTTTTTTTTTTAACAAATCAATTTTATTGATACATATTAACAAAGCATACAATTACTCAACCTCCTTTTCGTTATTCCTTCTCCTGCTCTTTTCCAAGACTGGTTCTCTAGGTTTTCCTGTGAATTTCTCAGTTACTAAATATCTTTGCAATAAATTCTTTTCTAGTTAAAGGAACCACAGCTCTCTCTGTTTTTTGCAACTAAGAATCTTGACCAATACACCAATGTTATTTAAAATGCAAAAGAGAAGACTTGTACACTAAATGTTAATAATGGCTATCACAGATTTTTTTCTTTTTTCTTATGTGCATGTTCTAAAAACTTAGTAAAACTGTATTACCTTTGTAATCAGAAAAAAAGTAAGTTTTAAAATTTGAGATTGCTTTGTATCTCTAGTGTCCATAACTGTTGGAAAACAATTAACTTGATAACGCAAATAGAATTCATTTTGCTTCTATCAGAATGTGGTACCTGGTGTCTTCAAGCTTGGCCTAGGTGAATCATAGTACTGGGGTAAAAGAAATACCATTATATTTGGTTTAAAAAAAAAAAAAACAAAAAACTCCCGAGACATTCTTACTTCTTAATCCTAATCTACATATATTCTTATTTGTTTAGAGCTCAGTAGTTCTTTGAAGGGTGCACTGAGAAAAGTGGATGGTGTTTGGGGAACTTCAACACACTCTGAAGCAAGGAGGAATCTCTTCTTAGCTTTGATGTTTACAAACGTGTGTGTATAAACACAGGAAGTTCCTTCTAGAACAATTTCTCTAGAATATACCTCTAGAATAATCAACGGGAATACTAGGGTATTGAACCCGTCATTGATTCATGTGGTTGGCCTGAGTGGTTACCAGTAGTGGTTTGAGCAGCATAGAGGAAAAGATATAATAGCTTCCTTCCTTAGAACAAATTCCCAATGATTAAGAAGAAACAAAACCCACTGTAGTAGTCAGCCAAAGGGGTGCTAATGTGAAATACCAAAAATGGGTTGGTCTTTGCAAAGGGTATTTATTTGGGTAGAAATGCACAGATACCAGGCCATAAAGCGTTATGTTTCTTCTCTCACCACAGTCCGTTGCCACATGTTAGACCAAGACAGCTGCTGGCGTTTGCCAGGGTTCAGGCTTCTGGGGTTCCTTTCTTCCCAGGGCTGCGTTTCTCTCCGGGCTTAGCTCCTGTTACCTCCACAAGGTCAGCTGTAGACGATCAGGCGAACAGCTTGCTCCTCTTCTCCTGGGGCCTTCTTTCCAACATCAAAACTGCTTCTCAAAAGACTGCTTCTGCTCTGTTCTTTGTCTTGCCTTTTATATTCGATTCCCCACCCACCAAGGGGTGGGGCTCAACGCCCTTCTGACGTGGTCCAGTCAATGCCCCAATCATAACTCAATCAAGCCCAGATTAACAGATCAGTTTACAAGCATGATCCAATTATATTTTTGGAATTCATAATTACATCAAACCGGCCAACGGTTACACCCACCATTATTAGGAAGCAGTGATAGCCCCCTTTCTTCCTGTGATATCACCCAGAGGTTTCCAGTACCCCAGCCTCATACTATAAGACTGCTCGCTTTTGGCCATGGGTAAGAGATTAAAGTTACATGGATTAGTGATTTCCTATCATTCCATCAACACTACTGAAAAAGAAATCAAGGGAATTCTGTGGATTTGAACCAGTTGTGGTCACTGGGTTGCTGCACATTTCTGAGTATAGGGACCACATAGATCGTACCAACAGAGACAGCTTAGCACAGCAGAGTGGTAAAAGAATGGAATTTAGTCTGACAGACTTGGTGTTAGAGCCTAGGTCAACCATGGATCAGCTGTGTAACTTCCATGAGTTACTTGACCTCTCTGAGCTTCAGTTTCACTACCTACAGAATACAAATACAAGATCCATTTCATGGCCTTAAAGCATGGTCCCTGGCTTATAATGGGTACTTAGTAAATGTAAAATCTCTTCCCATCTATCACCACTTTTCCCTTTATTTTTCAGGGAAAATCTTTATCTTTTAGAAAGACTGACTTCAGATAAGTTTTTATTTGCAATAAGATAGTTGCTTTCTGTTTTTCAAAGATTTTATCTTTATTTTATTTATTTATCCCCCCTTTGCTGTTTGTGCTCGCTGTCTCCATTTTGCTTTTTGCATTTTTATGTGTCTGCTTGTCTCTCCCTGCTGCGCCAGCTCACCAAACCATACAGGCCGGCTTGCCTTCTCCAGGAGGCCCCGGGAATCGAACCCAGGGCCTCCCATATGGTAAACGGTAGCTCAACCAATTGAGCCACAGCCGCTTCCCAGTTACTTTCTTTAAATCTTCCAAATCTGGTAAAAGGCTATCATTAGCTTCTAATTATTCTCTGGAAAGAGATATTGTGCCCAAATCATGAAAAATTATTGATAAAGGGAAAGATTCTCAATTAGCTGAGCAAATGCTTTATGTCAATATCACATGTGACAAACAGATGGTCATTTAACATGTAGGAATCAGTATTAAAATTCAGGGAAAAGGTACAACAACCAAAAAAAAAAAGGGTTGGCATTTGCTCAGTAAGCATGCCAAGCTTCAATAGATAATCAACATTTTCTTCTGTTTATTGAATAAGGAAATACTCCGTACTGAGCAAAATGCCTTCATAAATTGTTTGAGTGTAGATAATTCATTTGGACATTAAAATACAGCTTCCAAAATCTTTCCGAATAGTAATTTTCTTGCCAACATGTAAATGGGACTCTGGTCTCTGTTTGAGAAAGTGACACAAGAATAGAAGTGCAGAAAAGAAGGAAAATCAAACTGGAGAAGAATCTCTGTCAAAAAAAAATCAATAATTTTGCTACTGAGAAATTACTACCATCCTTATCCTAGAAGGGGTGGAAAGGTCAGACCAAACTAACTTGTGTGATAAATGAGTTTATAAAGCAGCCTGTATCAGGAGACTAATTTAATTTGCTGCTTTAAGTGTGATAATTCACCATACTTCCTACAGATTTTTCCTTGATTAGAATCTTAAAATTAAGCTGCATGTAAGGCACAACATGTCTACCTTAATGTTACAAGCCGCATCAATGGCTGCCAGGGCATGACGACATTCATTATTATCATGACCAATGTCTACCAAATATTAAAAACAAAATAAGATTTTTTTTCTTCTTGACATTTTAGACAATTCCAAGTCATAGAAAGACAAAGAAAATGCTTTTTTTTTTTTACTCCCTCCTGAGATATTTGGGCCCTCACTAAATACTCTATAATATTTCTCCCAAGTTCCAAATTTAAAACCAAGCTGAGATTTATATGTTTATAAATACTCAGATGTGCACTTTCAGGTATTAGCCTCAGTGTCCCTTGTTAAAGAAAAACTTTGCCTGCAATTTAGGGTCTCACAGCTTTATTGAATTATTTGTGAATCGGGCAATATCCCATTCTTAAGTAGAAGGGGGCTCCGCCAAGGCAGCAGAAGGGAGAGCTCATACAGGGCAAATGCAGAGGCAAGTTAGGAAATACTCTGATTGGCTGATGTTAGGTTTCCATTTTATTGGGAGGGGCTTACGAAGAGAGGAAAAGATATACAGTGATTAATATGGTATGCTTGTCCATTCTGGTAAACTATCTCTACTTGCCAGAAACTGGTTTATCACCAGGTGTTGCTTATCGGCAGTTCTTTAGCCTGTGTTCCACTGTCTCCTTTTCTCAGAAAGCCCCTGCCAGTGCATTGTTTTTGTCTTCTGGGAAACCCTGTCTTGGAAAGGGGTCTTCTCCTGGCAATGTCCAATGCAAGTAGCCATTTTATTTTACTTAACACCCTCAGCTCTACTTGTTATGTTACTAATGTAATTCACATCCCACTGGCTGTCACTTTCTATGTTAAGAGAAAGATAAGATATTTAGGAGATGACTATCATTTTAAAACGTAATTTTACCCAAGTTTCCTACCTCTTTTTTAAGAATAGCTGGTAAACAGAACAGTCCTAGATTAGGAACACAGTGAAAAAAAAACTATAGAACAGGACTTCCAAGAAAATGGCAGCTTAGAGACAAACAGGGCTCACCTCTCCTCTAAAAACAGGAAGAGGAAAGGCAGAAACTGCCGGAAAACAAAAAACAAAAAAACTATCTTAGATGTTTGCAGACCGGGGGAATACTGTCCGCAATCCAGGAGGGAGAGAGACTGGGAGACAGAGAAGCTGAAGAAAAAACTGTGAGTAAATCACCCCCCAGCTGGGAACAGCCACCAAAAGATGGAAAGGTGTCCATCAACCCATGAATGGATGAACAAGTTGTGGTATGTACATATCATGGAATATTATTCAGCTGTAAGAGGAAATGAAGTCGGGATGTATGTAACAACATGGATGAACCTTGAGGATATTATGTTGAGTGAAGCAAGCCGGACTCAAAAGGACAAATATTGTATGATCTCACTAATATGGACTAATTTTAATGAGCAAAATCATGGAGTTAATAGCTAGAATATAGGTCACTAGAAGATAGAATGAGAATAGAGAATGGGGAGCTGAGGCAGAATTTGCTGTGCAGAATTTGTAGTAAGGTTGATTGTAAATATTTGGAAATGGATAGAGGTGATGATAGCACATTAGAGTGTATATAATTAGTGGCGCTAATGTATGGGCAGGATAGTGATTGATAGGGAAAGTTTAGGGTCATGTATATCACTAGAAGGAAAGCTAAAGGATGAAACGTGGGACTGTATAATATAGTGAACCCTCTTATGGATAATGAGTGTGGTTAATAGTACAAATATAAGAATGTTTTTCTATGAATCAGAACAAATGCATGTTAATATTACAAGATGTTAATAATAATAGTATTTTTCCATCAATTTTTTTAAAAAAGAATTATGCTAAGAGAAACAAGACACAAAGTCCTGCATATTATTAGACTCCATCTATGCAAAATGTAAATCTAAATAAATTTATAGAGACAGAATTAGATTGGTGGTTACATATGACAGGAGAAGGATAGAGGGATTGAGAGGTGACTGCTAAGGTGTGTGGGGGTTTCTTTTTGGAGTAACGAAAATGTTCTAATATTGAATGCAGTGATGAATGCACAACTCTGTGATTATACCAAAAGCCTTTGAATATGCACTTTAGATGGATTGTATGGTATGTGAACATAGCTCAATAAAATTGCTTTTTAAAAAAACAACTGTAGAACAATGTAATCCAGACAGCACATGCCTCCTAGCATGCTAAGAGAACTGATAAAAGCCAGTGCTAGGTTAAATATATAAATGTGGGTTTCTCGTGTAAAACTGTGTTGGTGCACCAAGCAAATGATCCTGAGCATGGAACCTGCAAATGCAACTTTGATATGTAAGGGGAATATTGAGAAAAACAGGAAAAGTCCAATGAAGTATCAGATCATGCATTTTGATGACATTGGTAGGAGCTGATATAAAAAAAAAAATCATCCACCAATTTAAAAGGTTCTAAGGTGAAATAAGGTTAGGAAATTGTGTTAAAGTGAAATCAGTTTGCTTGTTTGTTTGTTTGTTTGTTTGTTTGTTTTTACTTCAATAGCCTCCAATAATCCTCCATTAAAACAAGTAGCCTGCTGAAACACTTTCCTGAATTTTCCAAGCTTTCTAGGGTAGGTGTATCAAATTTTTTATCAGAGAAAAGTAAAACCCTCTTCTTCCCTCACCCTTACATTCAATCCAACAGTAAGTTCTGTCAGTTCTTACCTCCAAAATATATCCTGAATCCAACTACTTCTCACTAGTTCCCAAGGCCCACAACCCTCAGCAGGCTACACGTTTTAGTATGGAAACCTAGCTTTCTCTTGCATTAGAGGAACCATTCCCTCTGGAAGATTTCAGTATGCTTTAACTTATTAGAGGCTTGGAGGATTGATGCAAGCCTTACCACCACTCTGGCCTCTTCTCATTCCATCTGATTCCTCCACAGAGTAGCCAGCTAGAGGAATCTTCCTGAAACATAAACCAGATTACATATTTCCCCTGCTTGAAACCCTTCCAAGCCCGCTCTCTTGAACCAGAATAAGATCTCAGCTCCCACCCGTGGTCCACAAAGCCTCACAAGATCTGGCATTTGCCTGCCGGCTCTCACAGCCCTCCCCTCTCCCTTGCTCCCTGTGCTCTAGTCACACTGGCTTCTCACGGTTTCTCCATAAACAAGGCTCATTCCACTCTCGGGGTGGGATCTTGCTCTTGCTGTGCTTTCTGCAATGAATACTTTTGCCTCCAATCCCCACCCCACTTCCCATTTTCATCATTCAGATTTCAACTCAGAGAATGCTTCCCTGACAGCCATTAACTAAAGCAGCCCCCACCCACTTAATTTTCCTCATTAGCTCCTGTTGAAGAGCCTGAAATGTTCATATTTTATCCCTCTGCATGTTTATTGCCACTCTTTCTCCACTAGAATGTAATTGCACTGTGATCAGGGACTTGTGTCTGCAGTGCCTAGACTAATGCATAGCACACAGTAGGTGTGTCACATGTATTTGAAAGCAGAATGGGGAAAAGGACATTTATTGAGCACTTGTATGACACAGTGCTAAAAATCTGATCCTCAATATAGACTTGTCAGCAACGTGTCATCCTCATTTTACAGCAAGGAAAACTAATATTAAGAGAAGCTGAGCAATTTATCCAAGGTCTCACAGTGAGTTCTTCCTGTATGCTCTACGGATAATAAGCTGGGGAAAAGACATCTACTCCAAAAGTTTTACTTCATAATCTCCCAAAACCTTAACAATGTAAACCACTCCCCAACCCCTAACAATTACTACCACAACAAAATCTGAAGTTAGTTTCTTTCTTGTTTTTGCAAAATACATTGACATCTTATTTCTCAGGCACTTGACTATTCTAAATAAGTGAATTTTTCAGATAACTAAGGCTTACTTGTTTAATGACAAAACTTCATTTAGTTACATCATGTTTGGTAACATATTTTCTAAAATGTGCTATATATTTCTCAGTCTTCTTAAACAGAGTATGTTTAGCAGAATTGATTGTTTTCAGAGTAACACATGGTAATTTTTAGGAACATTATTATTCTGAACAAAAAGAATTTCCTATTCATCATGAATTGGCTACTTAATTTGCCGGGTCTAGTGCAAAATGAAAATTTGTAGACTCTTGTTCAAAACGTACTAAGAATTTAAAGATGGCCACAGCAGAGCAGTAAGCCAAGTTGCCCATGAAGCTGGCCCTGCATCATATCCCACATAGTGCCTTATACATAATAGGGATTCAAAAATATTTACTGAATAATAATTTTAAGGTCTAATGAGTGGTGTTGGGCTCTTTCCTCTGCTCTAAATAAATTCATACGTCATGATGGTGATAAAGATAAAATAACATTAATTGAGTTATGCATCGACCACGGTTCTAAGTGTTTTATATGCATTATCTCCTTTGGTCCTCAGAAAACCCTATTAAGGAGTGTTTCATGTAGGATTGTATGGCTGCATGCAGCAAACCCAACCGGCAAGGCTTAACCAAACACAGGTTTATTTTTTACACAAAACAAGAAGTCTAGAGGCTGGCGACCCAACAGCTCCACAAGTCAAGAAACCAGACTTTTTCTCTCTCTCTGTCCCACCACTCCCTGCAAGTGGCTTTCATCTTCATGGCTGTAAGATAGCTGCTATACCTCCAGACACCATTGCCCTATTCTAGGCAGCAAGAAAAAAGCAACAAGAAGACAGAGTAACAGCTAGTTTCTGGCAGGAAATAGGTAGCTCAGATACTCAAACTGGATAGTTGAGAGTGCAACAAAAGGACTATTTACAAGAGTGTGGGCAAGGATAAGGGAAAGACAAAGTGCTGAAACATCCTGAGGCTAACAACAGCGGGAACATCCTTACCATACCTGGGCCTGAGGGGCAAGGAGGAGAGGCTACCAGAACCCAAAGAGTGTAACCGTGACTGTGGGACAGGGCCATCCTCTGGACAGCGCTGTCCTCCTGCACCTTCTAATCTCCTGCTAGTGACTCTCATTGGCTGAACCCAACTGAAAGCCAGAATCAAGAGACTCTGTGGATCCGTGTACACTTAGTTTTAGAAACCCAGATTAGAGAGGAGAGTGAATATAGAATAGAAAACAGAAAATATCAGCAAAGTGTCTATATCAAGAAAGCAAAACTTAAAAAAAAAAAAAAAGCAGAAGATTTCTGCTTATGTTTCATTGACCAGAATTGTGTCATATAGCACTCTTTGCTCAATGGAGAAGGGTATTTTAGACAGGTACATGTCTGCTCCAAAACCAGAATTCTATTAGTAAAGAAGAAGGGGAGAATACATAATAGGTATATAACCAGCAATATTTGCCATAAGTAGATATTACTGTCATCAGATCCCTCCTCCATGTGACAGATGAGAAAAGTGAAGCACACAGACCCCCTTTCACCCTCCATCGCTAAACTTAGATGTCTCCCTTTTATATTGTTTATGTGTTCCTTCCCCATTGTTATGTCTCATTGTTTTCAGTGTGCCTTTTTGAGCAATTCTCCTTTCACTTCTAATTCACTAATTCTAATCTGCTATAATTTGGGACATTAAATTGCCAAGAGTAAATGAGCTCAGACAGGACCTAAGTAGCTCGCCCAAGATACTTACACATGAATGTTCACAGAAGCATCGCTCATTAGAGCCAAATAGGGAAATAACCCAAATGTACACCAACTGATGAATGGATAAATAAAATGTGGTATATCAATACAATGGAATATTATTCAACCATAATAAAGAAAGAATTACTGATTCCTGGAAAAAACGTGGCTAAACCTCGAAAACATTATGGCAAATGAAGGAAGCCAGACACAAAGGCCACATATTATATGATTCTTTTTAAATGGAATGTACAGAATAGGCAAACCCATTGAGACAGAAAATAGTTTAATGGGGCCTAGGGCTAAGGGGCTGGAAGTGTAAAGAATGACTGCTACTGGTTTGGGGTTTCGTTTTGGGGTGATAAAAATGTTATGGAATTAGATGATGATGGTTGCACAACCACTGAATTATACACTTTAAAAGAGTGAATTTTATGATATGTGAATTGTAATTCAATAAATCTATTATATATATATATATATATATATATATATATAAAGAATAAAGGGGGAAATGGATGTGGCTCAAGTGATTGGGCTCCCGTCTACCATATGGAGGTCCGGTCCAGGATTCGATTCCTGGGGCCTCCTGGTGAAGGCAAAAGCGGGCCCACACAGAGAGCTGGCGCAACAAGATGATGCAACAAAAAAGAGACACAGAGGAAAAAGACAGTGACAGACACAACAAGCCGGGGACCTGAGGGCTCTCAAGCAATTGAGTGCCTCTCTCCTATGTCCAAAGGTCCCAGGGTCGGTTCCTGGTGCCTCCTAAGAAGAAGACAAGGAGACACAGAAGAATGCGCAGCGAGTGGGCACAGAGAGCAGACAGCGAGCTCAAGAGGCAGAGTAAAGGGCCCAAGCATCATGCATAACATTTTTACATATTTGGAAGTTTAGAGGCTTTTTCTCAACTTCTGTTTTCCACAAATATGCCAGTCAATTAATGTAGCTACATAAAGGAGTTCTAGATAAATGAGCTACTTCTGAAGAAAAGCTGGAAATTCAGATAGAAAGGGGAAGGGCAGACCAGAGCAGTTCCTTTTGTTAGGGGTCCCTGTCTCTCATAACTCTCTGCTGATCATTCAGTGTCCTAGAATTCAATTTGACAAACACTGGTCAAAGCCATTTGGTAGAGCCAATATAATGTATTTCAGGGCTTCATAGTTAATCTGAAGGACATAACAGGTCATCTGAAAAACACCAGAAGGGGTCTAGAGTTGTTTGACACTCTTGTCAGAGACCTTGTGATGGAACCAGACAAGGTGAAGAAATCTAATTGCCTAGAGGTATTAAATGCTTTTGTAGATAACTATCTTGTTTCTATACTTTAAAAATAAAACAAACTTCAAGTCATTATCAAGCTTTGTATTGAGAAACTTGAAAAAGCCGAAGCAGAATGACATTGCTATAGACCAATAGCATATGAGGAAAGAGAAAGTCTCAAAGAAGTGACTCTCCAGGAAGAAGCTCAGAAAAGATCTAGGGCTTTTAAGCCAAACCTGAGTTCAGAGGCAGAAATCTGAGGGTTGGTGGCCCAAAGAGAAAACTTCCTTCAGGAGACTTACTTCAAATACTCCAGAAGGAGAGCATTGCTTCTGATACAGGGTAATCCTATTTTTTTGCAAATTAAAAATGTCAGTTGGGAATCATGTAATATAAAATAATTAATAAAGTCTTTCTTCAGTCACAGAATGAAAAGAATGTAAGTTCTGAAACTGCGTCTAACTTTCAAAGCTAGTGTGCAAGGGTAAATTGGGTTTATGCTATTGCTTTAGTGGTCTCACTTTTAGCTGATAAGCAGAAATACCTGCTCTTTTTTTTGTCATAATCAGGCTGTCATTGAGGGAGCTTTGAATCACACAAGATCTATAGAAATTCCTCCTTCCTGAAATGTTTTTGCCCTTTGAACTGATCTTAGGAATTCCTAACCCCAGGGATCTCAACATAATAATGATGGGAGAAGTTCCCCTGAAGCCTTTTTATCCAAAGCAAGCAGGACAGGGAGTTGGTTGGTTAATGCAAGAGGTTAGTTAAAGAGGTGAATCATTGAAAAATCATAAATATATAAATCAAACTTTTATTTTAAATTAAAATGACAGTGCATTCATTTGCCAAGCTTTGGATATAATGCCCTGGTTTTTAGTTTGAATGTTGGTCAGTTGATTGCAGTTTCACCTCAGCTTTCTTGCATAAACCACACCCATTACACATCCTCTGCTATTTCCATTTATAATTTCGTTAAAGGGAAGCAAAAACAAAGACACCTGCAGGACAAACTAAGTGCAGAATCCTTCTTCATTTTTATAATTGCCTCTCCACTTTTACCATTGTCCAGCAACTCACTTTTATTGAATCTTTTCAAAATATTCAAGCAAGTTTTCACAAGAGCAACTCTTGCTTTTTGCACTCATATTTCATATATTTATATAATATTTAATTTAATTTATTAATGATGATGACAAGTTTAACTGGCATAGAACAGGCCTGAGAACAAATAACCTGAGCCTTGGTAAGTATAGAACTCAGCTGGTTGTAGCAGAAGTGCCTGGGGTTCTAGAGAGTAGCCTTCTTGCTGCTAGTGCTCAGGATGTTTTATCAGTATATGCTTCTCTACAAACTAGGCACACGCTCAGCAGTGTGTGTCAGGGCCAATTGGAGCTGCTCCATATCACCAATTCTGCCCTCTCCCTCTCTCTCCCTGGCTGCTAAATGTTCATTTGCGAGCCCAGGCTCCTCCTTCCTCAAACAGACCGGCTGTAGCAGGCACTGGATGAGTGATAGTACCTGCTCACAAACTTTTCTCTTTCCTCATATGCTATTGGTTTCTAGCAGTGTCACTCTGCTTCAGCTCTTTCAGGTCATGACCACAGTGCTGTGGTGTGACTATTCACGTGCAACGTCTAGGTCTTAATCTATAATCTGTGGCTGGTGCGGCAACATGATGCTGTAACATGTAAGAAATTCCTGGAAGCCAGATGCTAGCCAAGGGCAATTTTTGCCACCATTTGAAATAATTATGCTGGCATTTCAGGGTGGCAAGGCAGGGGGTACAAAATGTAGGGGAAACCCCTCTTTGGTGCCTCCTCAGCCTAGAATTCTCATCCTCAGGATCTCCGCCCTCAGGCATTTCTCTTGGCAGAACTAGGGAAAACATTAGGGGTACATTCATGACTCATAAAAAACTTGTTATCATCTCATAACTTTATTGAACATGTGTCCTTTAAAACTTGAAAAAGTAAAGTCAACTTGCATCATACTATGTGACAGCGTGTATAACCACAACCACCCCGAAACCTGATGCTTTGTGGAAGCAATTCCACAGAATACTGCTTCCTTTCCCTTCCAATTCAAATCACCTTGCTGGTCATTAACTGTTTTAGTTTGCCTAAGTGCTACCCATGCAAAGTACCAGAAATATGTTGGCTTTTATAAAGGGGATTTATTTGGGGTAAAATCTTACAGTTCCAAGGCTGTGAAATGTCCAAATCAAGGCATCAGCAGAAATGCTTTCTTACAGTCCTGCCATGTGGCAAAGCAAGATGGCAGTCAATCTCTGCCAAGGTCTCTGCCTTCCCCCTCAGAATCTGCCTTCTCCTGGAGCTCAGCTGTGGGCAACCAGAAATAGGGTTTGTCTCTTACTGGGCCTCCTCTCTCAGTCTCAGCTGCTCTGCTTTCTTCCCAAGTTCAGCTATGAGCTATTAGGCATATGGCAGGGTTTGTTTCTTGAGCCTTGAGCTGCTCCGTGGGCCCATCCCCTTGGGGCCCTCTTTCCTTGCCTTTGTGCTCTGCTGGTTCCAGACTCCGGGACCTCTCTCTGTTTTCCTGCAGTCCTTTCTCTCACATGGCAGGATCAATATGGCATCTTCCTTTTCGTCTGTGTGTCTGTCTCTCTCTGTATCTCCATTTATATCAGACTCAGCAAGAGGGTGGAGACTCAACCTGAGTCACACCTCACTAAGTAGTCCAGTCTAAGGAATCTCACACCCACAGGAATAGATTAGTTCAAAAACATAATCTTTCCCTTTTGGGGATTTACTAAATTCAAACTGTCACAGTTACCCTGGTTTTTATTTTATTTTATTTTTCAGGGGGGATGATTTACAGTTATTGAAAGATTTGATGTGAAAACTGAGGGGAATGAACATCCAAAGGATATGTGAGGCTGGAAAACTCAAAATTCAAAATGACATGTGTGTAGTTGAAAAGAGATCAGAAATAAATAGAAGTTACATATTTCAGAGGAAGAATAACAAATGTTAAGAAAATGAAGTTACATAGACAATAAGTAGAAAATAATTAAACTGAAAAGACCTGGGACTGCTGGACAGGAAGTAACCTGTCAACGGATCTTGTGTGCTCCATGCTACACCGGAACTGAAAGAGAACAGCTTCCGGGTCACAGTTTAAGGTTGTGCTATTTAAGGGTTCCAAGTCTTCTTTGCATATTTTCCCCTTGTCATCTTTATCAAACTCTTTTCAAATTACAGCACTATTTCCATGTAGTCCCAAGAAAGGAAACCTTTACATTGGCTTTGTACTCATACACAAGTCTCATGTTACTGGAGAATCCATCTCCCAATTGTTTACATATTTGTCCATCTTGAGGGGAAACTTTCTTCCTCTGGACCTCTTTGATACAAGCTATAAACAATCCCCCTAGCCCTATTGCTCCTGCAGTGACCTAGTGAAGGTCCTACCTTTGTCCCTGAGTGAAACCCTTCCAAAAATGTTTCCTCACAAGGTGCTTCTCCCAGCTCACCTCTTTCTGGGCTAGATTCCTTAGGCCTAACTTGGTGTGTATGGACTCCATAAACCTGCATTGCCCCGCATACCTCTCTTACGTGTCCAAACAAAATCATTTCCATTCTCTGTCTGGGTCCTATACACCTGCAAATTCTCCATTAATTGTATAAACCAAGTAGCAATTGTCCTTCTCTCTGTGTGGGTTAACTTAGCACACACTATACTGATGTAAAACTCTTCCTCTCCCTCACAGACTTCTGGAAATCTGGTCATCCACTTACCTTGTGATATGTGTGGTTTTATTGGTAATTTGTAGAGAAGGACCACATCATACACCAGCATCTCACCAGAGACATCCCTGTTAGACATCTCTTCCCAAGCATCTTCTTAGAGCTGAGAGCCACAAGAGTGGCCCCGTCCTTAGACCCTGACCCTGACCCCCAGTCCTTTTCTAACCCTGCTTTCTAATTTTTCAAAGGACCTTTCTTCTCCAGGTTGAAACCAGGCCCTGCGGTTTCCTCCCACCCAGCAGCAGCAGACTTATCACAACATCTTCTCAACAAAGAAGGGTAGATCTACCCCTACAGAAATTCTCTCCTAGCAGCTTTATTCATTCAGTTCCTGTCAGTTTACCTCCCCTGGCATCTCTGACTCCCAGTGGTTAGCCAACTTCTGCTTTCCCCACCAGTGTCTACTTCTCACTGGGCTCTCTGCTGCTGGCTTCTACTACTCCCTCTGTGACAGCAATTCGCCTTCTTATTTGAACTTCTGATTTGGGGGGACATTCTTATCTCTACCTTTGTAGACCTATCTTAAGTTCAACCATAACTGCCACATACTAGTACCTTAATACATCCTCTGGTGAGATTTACCAGCGGTAAAAACTGTTACTCAAACAGAAGACAAGAAGGCAACTCTCCTAGGGTGCCATTCTTTGTACAAAGAAACTAAAGACTTCATTTATTTTACAATAATTAAATTCCCCCCTCTACAGTCTTCCAGGTTATTTTAATGCTCTCCACAAGCTATCTCCTGAGGTGGCCTGGTACAATTCTGGTTTTCATCTTGGTTATTTTGCTAAATGCCTTAATTATCTCAGATTCAATACGGAATCTTGACCATTATGTATCCCTTAGAGAACCCATAATAAAATTGTTCTTAAGTTTAGGTTGCCTAAGAATCTCCTGGGAAGCCTTTCTCCCAAAGATTCTGATTCAGTAGATCTATGGTGGGGCCCAGGAATCTTCCTTTTTAACAAGGCCACCTAAGTGATTCTGAAGCAAGTAACAGAATCACAGTTTTTCCCCACGTGGGCTGCTCATACTGTGGTGGCCCAATGGATTTTAATATGTATGTATTTGTTTTAGTGTACATTAAGAAAAAAAACTGCAAATGGTATGTACATGATGAAGTTTGTAACACGTTCAAAGATTAGAATTGTTTCTATAAATATTTGACAGTTTTTTTAATTTCCAGAATATTTCTTTTATATATAGCACTTGTAAATTTTCTGATTATAAAAGGTGACATTTTCATTTTAGAAAATTTGAAAAATTCAGGAAACTAGAAAATAAAAATTACTGAAAAACCATCGCTGAGAGATTACCACTATTAACATTTTGTACGCTGCCTTCTAATCTTTTCCTTCCCTTGCACTCTCTGTTTCTTTTCACATTACCATTTTGACAAGAACACTGCATATAGAAGTTTGCCGGAACTTTTTTTTTTTTTTTTAACTCTTTACCATGCCATTAGTCTCCAAAAAGATGATTGTAAAGTTTTAATAACATTCTAGCAGAGAGTGCTGGTTAAGAGCACATGCTCTAGAATGACTCTGCCTTGGTTCTGTTTCCCCATGAGCAAAATGGGGACCTAACTCAAAGAGCAGTAAGTGACATAATGCACTTAGAGCCGTGCCTGGAACATAGTAAGTACTCCAAAAATTATTCCATATGTAGTACCATATTTAAAGCATTCCTTTATTTTTGATCCGTTGAATTCTTCAGAATGTTTGTGATTCCAATTGGACCTGATTTAGAGTCAGAAAATCCATGCATGATCATTTAGGTGGGGCAGTAGCTTATACATTCACTAATTCCCATGGCCTGGCTGCTTTGGCTTTTTAGTTCTTACATTTCTACTAACACTGACTTTTTTGGTTCAAAATGTCTTCCTATTCTAGGCTACTAAAATCTGGCTCAAATATGACTATTCTCACGCCAACTGTAAGAGGAGCTGTAGCCTTCATATGTTCTTATTGCTGTGACCCTATGACTATTGGACACCATCAACCAAGGTAAGGATGATTCTTTTAAAAAAAAAAACAACAAATCAATTTTATTGATAGGTATTAATAAAGCATACAATCCATCCAAAGTGTCCAATCAATGGTATTTGGTATAATCACATAGTTGTGCATTTATCACTTCAGAAATTATTAGAGCATTTTCATTATTCCAATAATAATAATAATAAAACAAAAAACAGACAAACCAAAACTTATCAATCTCAATCTCTCTAAGGATTATTCTTTTAAATATGATTTCTTGACTGTATTTCTCTTTTTCACTAAAGCCAAAGGAAGCACTTGCCCTTGGTTTGGAATTACTAACACACCATCACTAATAGCTAAGATTGTGACTCTTAGCTCTGTATTTCAATGATTCTACTTAAAAGTAGGATGCTTCTGAATTAACCCTATAGGCAAAAGTCTGCCTTGATCACTTCGTTATGTCCTCTCTCTGTGCAAGTTTCCTGATTTAGTGATTTGGGATGTACTTTGTTGACCAGAACTGTTCGGGAGGTGAGATGGGTGTACAAAATGCCTGCACTCTCTCTTATAGAGACCAAATTTTTCAAAGTGGTAATATCCCTCTATGTTCATAGCAGTTATACCTGGTTATTCTGTTGGTGAGTTGCCAGGCTGGCCTCTCGCTCTTGCTCACTGCAATTGCTATTGGGAGAGCAAGTTTTTTCTCCATTTGGCCTTTTGGCCTGTTTTGTCAGAGACCTTCTGCTAAACTTTTGAGTCTTAATTGGCTCAGCGGTGACTTATATCCTATGATTGCCACCTACCTTTATTTTCTCTTATGTCAGCTTTTTGGCCTGTTTATATTTCCTAACCTTCTCAGTGATATATACTTCAGGTTGAAATATTGCAAAGGGAATCCTGCTGACCGGCTTAATATTCCATGTAGTTAGTGGAATTCTAGCAAGCACCCCTGAGGCCTATCAGGGGTCTAGCTTGTTATTTTTTTCTACCACCACCAAATTTTCTTAAAATCTCCATACAATCTACTTTAAGATGTCAAATTTACTTCTGTTTTATTCTGCAGGAGGAAATCTTGGTTCTGCAAGATCTAATATGGGTGGTGGCTATGGAAGCAACTGTCACAAACCAAACCTATATCTGGATAACAGGCAGAGGACAGTTTTTCAGACCCTGAACTGGATGGTCCAATATTGCACAGATCTGTGTAATAGAACATTAGGAACAGCACAACCTAGAGCTAGAGATGTGCCTTTATTGCCCTAGGCTTTTATTTTGAAAAAAAAAATAAATCAACAGAAAATTTGCAAGAATAGCACAATGAACACCCAATATTACGTATCACACTGACGTCCTCTTTCTCTCTGCCTGTCTGTCTATCTATCTATCTATCTATCTATCTATCTATCATCTATCTAATCTATCCATCTAATTCAGGGATTCTGAACCTTTTTTTGTTCCATGGACCCCTTTGCCAGTCAGGTGAAAACCACGGACCCCTTACTAAGCCCACACTATACTGTGTATTATTTAATAAATATATCACACCCGCACCATGTCCCCACAAGAATAATTTTTTTTGAATTTCAATTCAAGCTCATGGACCCCTTGTTCAGAACCCTAATAATCCATCTATTCATCTATCTACACACATTATTATTATTTTGCTGACAGTTCACCCATACGAATAAGAACATTCTCTTACATAAACCTAAGTATCAAAGACTGGAAATTTAATATTAATATGATTACAAGCAATATTCAAATTTCCCCAATTGCCTTTTTAATCACTTCCCAGAATTTTTCTGTCTTTCACATCATTGACATGCATATTTTGGTGTTGATGGTGTTGTTTTGTTTTACAGAATATTCCTCAATTTGGATTGGTCTTATCACTTTTTCAAAATTAGATTCAAATTAAACCTTTTTGGGGAGGGTCAGGAATACCACATAGGTGATATTGTGTGCTTGAGATTAGGGGCCTCCTGACGTCAGTTTGTACCTTATTGGTGGTGCTAGATGTGGTCACTGGGTGATGGTAGTATTCACCAGATTGTTCTATTGTTAAAGGTACATATTCCTTTGTGACGAGAAAGGAATCTATGGAGAGAAAGTGTTTGAACATCCCATTCACCAATGTTCTTTCACCCAGTAGTTTTAGCATCCATTGACAATTCTGGGCTGAATAAGTTATTACTATGGTGGTTGTAAAATGATTTCCTACTTCTGTGAGTCCTTCTACATTTACTAGTTGGCATTGTTCTGTACAGAAGAGCTTTTCCTTCACCCTCTCTCCTTTAAATTTATTTCTTATCTGTATAAATTCATAAAGTTTTAAAAATTCAACATTATACTCAATTACTGTCACTGTTCATTCTGATGCTCAAATTGTTCCAAATATGGCCAGGAAGAACACCTCCAAGCTGGTCAATGTTTTTTTATATTTTTGTGTGTGTGTGTGTGGTAATATATATATATCATAAAATTCAATGTGTACAATTCGGCAAATGAAATTGAATGTTTTACTACCATCAATGCCATCTGTATTAGTCAGCCAAAGGGGTGCTGATGCAAAATACCAGAAATGGGTTTGTCTTTATAAAGGGTATTTATTTGGGGTAGAAG
>JAQZBX010055303.1:0-18453 GCA_029593785.1 Cabassous unicinctus | reverse complement strand
TTTTTTAAAGGTGCCTAGATTGCCTAAATATTACTCAGAAATTACAGGGATTTCCATGTTCCCCACCGCCCACACCTCCAACAACATCCCACACAACCATTCCTCATCCGTGTGGTACAAAACCCGCAATGGATATACACATCCTGGGGCCTTGCCACCGAGCATTGGTCTTATCTCTTATATTTAAGTCTTTGACCTATCTTGAGTTAATTTGTGTATAAGATGTAAGGTAGGAATTTCTTTCATTCTTTTGGATATGGATATTCAGTTGTCCCTGCACCATTGTTGAAGAGACTATTTTTTCCTATTTGAGGAAACATGACACCCTTGTCAAATATCAGTGGGATGTAGATGTGTGGTTTCTTTGTGATCTCTCAGTTCTATTTCACTAGTCAATATGTCTAACATTATGCAAATACCATACAGTTTTTTATCACTGTGCCTTTGTAATATGTTTTTATGTCAGTTAGTGAGAGTCTTCCTACTCCATTTTTACTTTTCAAGGTGTTCCTGGAAATTCATGACCACTTATCCTTCCAAATAAATTTTATAATTTTGCTTTTTTTTTTTCTTTGAAAAACATCATTGGAATTTTAATTGGATTGTGATGAATATGTAAATCTATTTGGGTAGAATAAGTATCTTTACTATATTTAGTTTTCATATCAATGAGTACAGAGTGTCCTTCCATAACTTTTCATATGTGGTATTCTCATTTTCATTCATCTTGAGATATTTACTGATGCCTCTTGCAATTTCTTCTTTGTCCTACTGATTGTTTAAGAGTGTATTGTTTAAGCTCCATAACATCCATGAATTTTTCAGTTCTCTGCTTGTTATTGATTTCCATCTTCTTTCCATTATGTTCCAAGGAAGTACTTGGTATAATTTCAATCTTCTTACATTTATGGAGCCCTGCTTTGTGACTCAACATGAAGTCTATCTTGGAGAATGATCCATGTGCTTTTGAGCAGTATGTATTCCCTGATCTTTTGGGAGGCAGTATCCTGTATTTACCTGTTAGGTCTAGATAATTTATCATATCATTCAAGTTCTTGTTTCCTTATTGATTCTCTGTCTAGATGGTCTTTCTATTGATGAGAGTGGTGCATTGAAGTATATCATGAAGATGTCTATTTCTTCCTTCAATTTTGTCAAGGTTGCCTCATGAATTTTGGGGAAGAGTGGTTAGGTGTATGATATTTATAATCGTTATTTCTTCTTGGAGTATTGCTGCTTGTATCCATACACAGTCTACTTCCTTGTCTCTTTAACAGCTTTCCATTTGAAGTGTATTTTTTTCTGATATTAGTGTAGGTACATAAAATCTTTTTGGTTATATGGAAAGAATATTTTTCCAACCATTCACTTTCAAACGATTTAGGGTTTTTGTTGTTGTTGTTGTTGTTGTTGTTTTTTGGTTGCTTTGTTTTTTGGGGTTTTTTGCTTGTTTGTTTGTTTGTGTGTGTGTTCTTTTAGTGTAAGCTGTGTCTCTTGTAAACAACATATATTTGGATCATGCTCTTTTAACCATTCTTCCAATCTTTGTCTTTTGATTTGGGAGTTGAATCCATCAACATTCTGTGTGCTACTACCATAAAGGCAGTACTTACTTCAGGCATTTTGTACTTTGTTTTTTACGTGTCTCATCTTTACTTTTTGTCTATTTTTACCTTTTGAGTTCCCCTGACAGATAATCTTAATTTCTTCACAGTAGTACAAACCAACCTCTTCTGATTTCCTTTAATAATGTAGGGCAACCTATAGAATATCTTATAGGGAATATCTCTGTTTGACAAAATCTCTCAATTTTTGTTTTCTGAGAATATTTTAAACTTACCCTAATTTTTGAAGGCCAATATTTCAAGAAAAGTATTTTTTGAAAATTTTTTTTTATTTTTAAAGAAGCTTAAGATTACATAAATGTTTAAAAAAATATATAGTGGATTCTCATATACAACAGCCCCTCCCTATCCCACAATTTCCCACACTAACAAATTCTGTCATTAGTGAGGTGTATTTGTTGCAATTGATGGACACATATTGAAACATTGTTACTAACCTTGAACTGTAGTTTATATTAGAGTTTACACTCTGCCCTGCACAATTTTATAGGCTTTGACAAAATGTATTATGGCCTGTATCCATCATTGCAATATCATGCAAGAAAATTGCAATGTCAGCAAAGTACCCCATATACACCTATTCTTCCTTCTCTCATCCTTCTGAACCTCTGGTAGCCACTACTTTATATCAATGATACAAGTTCTTCCAATGCTAGAATAAACATAATTCTATTTAAGTCCATATTTGCATGCCCTGTTATGTTTGTACATTCCTCAATCTTGATGACTTTGGGATGGTGTTGCCCACTCTGTTTCCAAATGAGAGGGGGCTTAGATCCCAGGGGCAGATGGATGGAACTGGCTTCCTTGTAGTTGTAGAGATGCTCTATTTTGGGGGATGAACTTAACCAACATCATCATTTTGTTAGTTGTTCTAGGAGAGAACAATGAACTAGAGACTAGGCGTTACAATAATTATGGAGATTCAAGGATCAACCACCATATGAACACACTGAAGGTTTTAGTCTCTGGGATGTATATATAAGTAAAGAGCTAATTAAAGGTTCAAATAAAATGGGCATATGAGTCATATGTAGCAAAATTGTAAATGAGTCTAACTCTGTTACATTGGGGAGTATATAGTCCAAAATAAGGCCCAATGACAGGGTGCCATATTCCTGAGATATTCAGCCCTCACTATAGTGTCTAGATGTCTCTAGAGCACTCAGGAAGCCTTCTGTTTTAGGCACTGTTTACTGTGGCAGTCAATGAAATCTTGCTGAGACATGCATAAATGTAAACTCTGGAATGACCTCCTGATTCACTTTGAAATCTCTTAGCCATAAAAACTCATTTGTTTTTTAAGATTTACCATTTTGGTCAAAGTCTTTTTCCAAATGATTCACTAGTTGGTGCTTTGTAATAATTGCTCAATGCCAGGGAGGCTCATCCCCAGGAGCCATGTCCCACACCAGGGAGAAGGTAATGCATTTATATTCTGAGCTAGACATAGAGGTCACATTTGAGTAAAAAGGAGACTTTCAGGATGTAACTGTTAAGCAATATAAAATACCAAGCTAAGTTTCAATTTCTCAAGAAAAGGTTCATAAATCAATATCAATATCAAGGGCCTAGCATAAAGGTCTGTCTTCCTTCACTAGGCACTGTCAATGTACTCATGGGATTTTTGCTGCTCTATTAGAGAATGTAGTAGGACTTCCCAGGATTGGAATTCAATATTCTTTGGTTATTGTGTAGGCCTCCACCCACAGAGACAACACCTGATGACCACTTGAACATATTCATATGATATAGAGGCATGCCCCAGTTGAATCCATCCTTACACATCCACCCATCACCAATATCGCACACCAGTAATTCTTCCATGCTGTGGTTTTGACCCTTCTGTGATTCAAAACCACCCCAAAAACAAAGCCAAAAAATATTTTTAAAATGTAATAATAAAGTAAAATAGTAATATCAATAATATAAAAAAATAAAAAATAAACATAAAAAATAAAAAAATTAAGTACAATAAAAATGTTTTTCAATGTTTCTTTCATCACCATAAGATCTGCTATCATTTATATACAGTGAAAGTTTCTTCTGTATGTTCCTCCAGTGTCTTTTTTTCCCTTTTTCTTCAAAGAAGCTTTAGATTACAAAAAAGTCACATAGAAAATATAGGGGATTTCTATAGACTGAATCCCCTCCTCATCTCCCCTATTTACATTTAAAATGTGTATGGTACATTTGTTACAATTGATGTAAAAACATTTAGGCATTGCTATGAACTATGATCAATGTTTTATATTATGTTTTATATTTTGCACCATGCATTTTTATAGATTTTGACAAAATTTAAAATGGCCTGTATCCATTCTTGCAAGATCATGCAGAACAATTCCTATGTCCTATGTTCAAACTATTCTATTCTTCCTTCCCACTCCCCTCAGAACCTATGGTAACCACTAGACTTCATTTTTGAAGAAAAAGATTCATAGTCACTTGCAATAATATTGAGGGATTGACATATTTGTCTGTTTTCTTTTATTAAGCACTCCCTCTATTCTATAGAGATGTTGCTCTTCTAACTGAGAACATAGTAGGACTCTTCAGCATGGATGTTAAATATTTTCTTGTCTATTTTTGGGTCCCCTTCCACTGAATTAACACGCTATGACAAAATGAACACTTTTCATATTCCATAGAATCATGTGCCAGCTGCCCTCTTTCCCACATAATCCCCCACCCAAATGCTCTGCACCAGTAAACTTTCTCTGTCATTTCTGATATAGGAAAACATTCCTACCATTGTATTTTTAACCAAAGACTTTCAAATCCCTAGAGTTTACCTGCTACTTACTCCAGCCCTACATTCAATTCCATTGATAGTCCAACCCAACTCTCCTACCTTACTTTCCCTCACATTCCAGCACCATCAAAACCAATCACATCACTGCACCACTATTACTCCCATCAACTGTCAAATGACCCCCTTTCACCTTATCATAGACTTTGCCCATATTGAGCATCAGCTCACCACCCTATACTCATTTCCTTTCTCCTGATAACCTATCTTCCAGACTTTAGCTTTGTGAGCCTGCTTAATTTTCTTGAGTCATATGAGTGAAGTCACATAATATTTTTCCTTCAGTGACTGGCATACTTCACTCAGCATAAGGTCTTCAAGATTCACCCATATTGTGCCCTGTGTTAATATTGCATTCCTTCTTACAGCTGAGTAATATTCCATTATATGTATATACCATAATTTGCTTACCCACTCACCTGTTGATGGACATGTAGGTAGCTTCCATCTTTTGGCAATAATGAATAATGTCACTATGATCATTGGTGTGAATATATCTGTTTCCCTGTTTTAGTTCTTCTGGGTATATACCCATCAGTGGGATTGTTGGATCATATGCCAGCTTTACAGTCAACTTCCTGAGGAATAGCCAAACTGCACATCACAATGGTTACACCATTCTACATTCCCACCTGTAGGATGAGTGTTCCTCTTCCTCCACAACCTCTCTAACAGTTATAGTTCTCTGTTTTTTCAATAGTCATCATTCTAATATGTGTAAGATGACATCTCATTGTAGTTTTTAAATTTTTTTGGCTAGGGAGTAAAGTGTTTATTAAGAAACAATAAAAGAAAAACACTACACAATCTAAGACAAAGATTTTGGGTGGGCTGCAGGAGAAGATGTACTCATGGAGCTCCGGGTTAGGTCTTTTAAGAACTTTCCTCCTTCCTCTTCCTAATGTTGGGGGAAAGGCTCCAGTTATTCATTTTTCTGTTTGATTGACTTATGTTCCCCACCTATTAACTCTCAGGGGATCAATACTGAGGCCTGTTGTTTGGAAGTATCCAGGGCTTCCCTCTGACCCCAGAAAGAATTCCAAATGGGATGTCATGGCTAGGTTCTCTCTGGGTCTTTCTAGCTTTGTTCTTTGGTAACAATCTTCCCCTCATGAGGTTTCTGGGTGTTGTCTCATGGCCATGTTCTCTGTTGGTCATGTTCTTTATTGGGTCTCAGCCACATTCCCTCTTTCCCTATACTATCCTGCCTCAATTCACCCCACAGAGAGTTTACACTCTTATTCTTAAGGGGGAGGTGAACGGAAATGGTCATTCTTCTGAAGCTACTTCCTGCTGGTTAGGGGAATAAGGCCCTGCCTGACAGAGTGTAAAACCCTCTGGGTATTCTATTAAGGGAGAGGGAAAATGTGTCCAGAACTGTGGTTGGAACTGGATGAAATTTCTGCATAATTAATATTTTGTTCTGGAAGGTATTGACTCTGGAAGAAATTAACATAGCTAGAAATTAAGTTACATTGTCCTACTTAAAAGGATAAAGAAGATGGTGGTAAGAAGGCCCAAAATCAGGGCCAGCCATGCCATAATGGACCACAAGACTGGGAAAAGCCAGATGCCTTCAGAGGCTGCATCTTCCCAAAGTTGATGGGAAACAGCAGTCTTTGAAGGCACATGTCCATTCTCATTGTAGTTTTGATTTGCATTTCCCTAGTACCTAGTGATGTTGAGCATCTTTTCATGTGTTTTTTACCAATTTGTAAATCTTATTTGGAGGAGTGTGTATTCAAATCTCTTGCCCATTTTTTAAATGGGTTTGTCTTTTTATTTTCAAGATGTAGGTTTTCTTTATATATGCTACTGTTAGGCAGTTATTGGATGAATATATTATCCCATTGAGTAGGCTGCCTTTACAATTTCTTGACAAATTCCCTCAAAGTGCAATTTTTTTAATTTTGAGGAAGTCTCATTTATCTATTATATCTTTCATTGCTCATGATTGGGTATAAAGTTTTTTAAACCATTTCCCACTGCAATATGTCATAGATTCTTCCCTACATTATCTTTCAGGACCTTTATGGTCTTGGCTCTTATATTTAGGACTTTGAGCTCTCTTGAGTTAAATTTTTGTATAGGTCATTAGATGTTGATCCTTTCTCATTCTTTTGGATATGGATATTCAGTTCTGCAAGCACCATTTTTAAGAAGCCATTCTGTCCCATTTGAGTGGGCTTGGAGGCCTTTTCATATATTAGTTGACCATATATGAAAGGATCTATATCAGAATTATCTATTTGGTTCCAGTGATGGTTAGGCTAATGTGTCAACTCTCTCAGGTAATTGTGCCTAGTTGTTTGGTCAAGCAAGCACTGGGCTATTTGTAATACAAGGACATTTATGAACTTTAGTCATCAGTGATTTTACTGTATAGATAGCTGATTACATCTGAGCAGGTTAGTAAAAGAGGGAATCAATAGATGGGTCTGGAACCTGGCAAAAATTCCATATGGATATTGATACCCCCAAGATGGCTGCTGGAAGACCCTCCACAAGATTCTGCCATCTGGAGTGAAATTTCCTCTGGAAGCTAGGAGGAGCCCCAGATATTCTCCAGGATTCTTACTATTGGGCCCTCCTGGGGGATTGATGGGTGGGGTAATCAATCAAAACAGCAAACAGCTGGGGCTCCTCCCATGCTATTAACAAAGGGGTGGAGTAATTAATGGTTCAAAAAGCAAGTGTAAAGGCCTAACCTCTCTCTCTTGCTTTCTGCACCCTGTTCTCACCATGTCTCCCCACATGGATCAACACACAAGTAAAACCTGGGCATTTATAATCTATAATGGGAAATTGTAGTCTATAAGTCAGTCTTCTTTATCACTTTTCAGCCCCTTCCTCTCTCTTTGGAACCCATGATCTGTTATTTCCTCCCATTTCTCCTCCCTCCCTACCTTAAATAATTACTGGTCTAACTAATCCAATGTGCTCTTGAAATTCATTTCTTATAGCTTAGTCAAGAACCTAGACAAAATCTGGTTACATATTTGGTGAGTGCCAGCCAGGAGATATTGGTAAGTGAAACTATGGCCTACAGACTGTTTAATGCCCTCTTTTGCTTATTCATTTTAAACAGGTTCACCTAAGAGCCCCCACAGGACATAATCCCAGGATGGAGGAGGCCAGTGCCTGGGAACTCTCTGCATCCATGCTGTGCACCCAGGCTTGTGAGATCTGACCCCAGCCAGGAGGTCAGGGGCACAGGGCAGGGACTCAAATCAGGACCCTGCCAAGACAGAGGTCCCCCTGCTGAGAGCTACTTTTTCAAGCCCTTTTAGCAGCCATCAGCTTTGCCCTCAGGTCTGGCTTGTGTTGCACCCTTTCTCCTCAGCAGCAGGACAATGACTAATAGCCAGTGGCTTGCACCTCTCAGAGGGTCCACATCTTTGCAAGTCCACCTTCTTATCAACCATACCTAGCTATCTGGTCTAGGACAGTATGAGAAAGTGCAGGAGGCAGGACCAAAGATGGAAGCCATGGGAGTCCCCTTCCCCAGGGGTGTCACATGCCAGGACACCCTTGTAAAATTAACCTTTACCCATATTTTATTTTCCCATTTCTTACTACTGAATTTCTCATTACAGGTTTGTGTTAAAATGCTTTGAAATGTCTTAAAACCTCTAAAACTGAAAATGCATTTGCTATCAAGGAAGTTATTGCCTCAAGGCCCCAAAGCCTGTTAGATAGAGCAATTGATCTCTAATCACGCAATGGACTTTTGATGGCTGGTCTAACTGGTAAACTCCTAGACAGTAAAGTCATAAAACAAGGACTGCTTTTAAGATCTTTGTAACAATAGGAATAAGAAGCTTTTTACCCCTTCTCCAAGAAGGAACAATATTCAGCTAGGCAGCTTCAGTCCAAAATCTATTTGACCCCAAAATCTATTTGGTCTGTCTCCCAGGTCCAGAACAGACCTAGAAATGCCTAGAAGCAGGGTCTGTGTGATTCCCAGGGTAGTGGGAACCAGAGAAGTAACTCTGAATGTCCACCAAGACTTGAAGACTTGGACACTTTGATTCAGAGAGCAACCAAACTTCCCCTGAGATTTATAGAGGAGCTTTAATTTGAGTAACAGTGCAGTCATTCTCAGACGCTGGAATATAGAGGTGCCAGGAACCAAAGCAATAAACTCTAAACACCCCCCAAGACCTTGGTCCCTTCTGTTCAGAGGGCAACCAAAAGTCCTCTGAGACTTATCTTAGACACTTCAGTTTGTTTAACTGCTCCCAATGTTTTCCACCAATCTGTATTGGGCTCTTTGGCCTGAACTTCAGGGTTTCAGGAATCTCCCAAGTCCTAGGTCAGCCACACGGATGTTTGTCAGCAAGGCTCTGGATTAAATTATTAGGACACTGAGACTAAATTATTTGGAGTGGTTAATATTTTAGTCAAACCTGGACTATGGGATGCCAGATCAGTTGGCTAAAAAGTGCTTCTTAAGTCTTCCTAGAATAATGGGCATGGTCTCTAGCCTACCAGTAAACTCTCCATAGGAGTGTCTTCTCATGAATCAGAAAAATTTGCCTACTACTGGTCCATGTAGCCACAGTATAGCTGTGAGCAACCTCTGTATAAGACCCTGAATTCCAGTTAGACCAGTGTAAAGAGGACAGATAAATATGAGACCCAGAAACCTCATGTCATGTTTCCTTAAAGAAATGAGGAAATACACCTCAAACTTCCATTAGTTTAAACTCAGTTGTACCTGTAAAAGGTGTGACTAGAGATCAAGATCAAAACTTGTTAATAAACATCTCCTGGAAATTAAGAAATCTCATGTGCCATAAATTAATATCAGAGTTCCTAGAAATGCTAAGGGTATAAAATTCTCTCTTCTATTTTAATATGTTCTTAACTTTGTGTTCAACTTTGAAATCTGTGTTTAACTTTGTCAGTTTGCTTGTGCCTAGGAAATCAGATTTGGGGTTCACCTGTTACAAATTGGATAATGGTGAAAGGCAACCTAAAAATGAGTCTTTAAATGTCAAAATTGCCTTGTGAGTGGATTTAATGTATAAACCAAAAGTAGAATTGGTTCAACTGCTAAAAAAGCAGAAAAACTTAGCCAAGTTGTTACTAATAAAATTTTTGTGGCTTCAATAACAAAGGAACCCAATTCACCTTAAAGTAAAAATTTACTAGAAACTGTAACTAAGAGTTAAGATCATTTACAGATGTCTTTATATTATAAAACATTAGGAAAATAAAAATTATACCTGGGTAGATTTAGTCTAAACCTACTATTGTAAGTGTAAATCTTAAACTGAATTTACCTTTATTTATCATCAATTCAAGCCTAGCCTCACCCCTTGCCTTTGCTTATGGTTATTTCATAACAGTTTCTGCCCATATGGCTCAGGGAAAAGCAAACTTGGGGCATCCCTGTCTGCTTTCCTACTGGTCTTAGTAATGCTGCTTTCTCTCATGGCTCCAAGTGTGGACTAAATTACTGCCTAGTGGAATTCTCAACCTGGTGAAATTCTCAATGTCCTTTCTTCCAGTTCAGTGACTGACAGAGTCTTGTTATCTTTGAGGACTGGGAAGTGAAGGAAGCCTCCTGCCTTGACTGTCAGTGGTTCCTAAAAGCAGCAATTCATGAGAGAAACTAAATTCCCTGATGCTTTGATAGCTTCAATGAGTGTACATAGAATTAGTCTTGCTCATCCAAGGACTGCTAATGTCAAAGTGAAAAAATAAGCAATGTTCTGAAGCAAAGGAAAATTGTATTAAAACATTAGGGACATTTTGGTTATCAGCAAATAATTAAGGAATAAAATTACTGTGCAAAACTGCATGGTCACAGTACAAGTTAGAGTAACTAAAAGGAGTCTTCAAAGAAATCTTTTAAGTGTTATCTTACAGTTAAAATTATTTTGCAAGAGAATGAAAACTATAATGGTGAATTCTGTGTTTCCATGTCAAGCTCTATTCATGTCTGTCTATTTCTTCAATAAATAACTTCATACATCAGGATGATATCAAATTAACAAATGAAAATACATAGGTGAGCTCTACAAAAATTGAAAAATCAAATATGTGGCTATACATGTGAATAAGTATTCCTGGAGTCCAAATTAGGCTGAGTAGGATGGAAAGGTAGTATAGAACCTAAATATAGAAACTTGGGAAAGGGAAAAGTTTTTCTGAAGCTCTTTAACCTGCCCCATCCCCAAGACCTTCTCTTTGCAAGAGCTGTGGGGGAAATATGAGGTGTGACAGATTGAAGCTATCTTCTAAGATGGGGAATTAAAAATCACAGTTTGTCCCATAATTCCTCAATTTAAGCCTATTAACCACATTAAAATTAGGGTGGTTAATAATTCTATTACCAAACATCAAAAAGAAAAAAAAGTCCTTGAAAACTATGGAAAGATCTTTAAAAAGTTTTCCAGAACCTAGCAGTGTGCTTTTAAGATTATTTATAGTTTATAATTTTATTAAATTAGCCTCCTGCAAAAGAGAGAAAAAATCATTCCTTGCATAAACTCTAACACTTTCAATTTTATTTAGCTTAGATGTTATTTCCCTAAGTTTATGATGTACCAAGTATATAAATTTATTAAATCTTTAAGGTGATGAAACCTAAGTTCATATCTAATGAAACTGGGTTAAATAAAGGTAGATCTGCCCTATTCCATATGGATAAAGTAAGTTCCATTTCTTGCTAATTGTAATGTAAGGTAAATCAACCATTCTACAAGGTTGTGGTCAAATATAAAGGGTTTGCAAAAGCATCTTCTAAAGTGAAGCAATTAAATGGTTAGTTCCAAGAAGATATTACTAACTAGAACCCAAAATTGATATTAATAGCAAAAAGTAAGTTCATAGCAGTGAAACATATTGGAAGCCACCTCAATCTGAATATTCAAGTGGTGGTGACAAGATAATCTTGATTCCTTTGGGAATCTTCAGTCTTCATTTTTTTAAAAAATGGAAAAAGTAGTTTTTCCTGTACTGTTAAAGTAAAATACCTGCTAATTAATGTCTTCATGGTAAAAGTGTAGATGTAAGAAGCAAAGTCCTTTGATATGTTACACATTGCATTGAAACTGCTTAAAAAGTGTAAGAAAAGCAAGAGATAGACTTCAGCATTGTCAAATTCTCTTGTGCATTCACACCAGGCCTTCAATACACTGCAGGTTGCCTCTCTATTTGAGTTATTTGCTAGGTTAGTCAGAGACCCCTAAAACAATAAAGGTATCTACTACATCCCTGGCTATGCTCCTGAAATTGATGGAGACTACATTGCAATTTCCAACTCCTGCAGCAGCCAACAATGGCTTAATATAGCCAAATGTACAATGGATATCACCTCCAGACTGGCAATGTTTCATAATGCCAAGGGTGCTATGCATCAGGCCAGTGGAATACTGGAACCTACTTTCCTAGCTTCTCTCTAGGGTCAATGGTGCTGCAGCATGCTGGCTATGTGAAGGACATAACAAGTGGAACAATGATCACCAGAGTACTGTGAGTAGACCTTAAACACAATTGGCATTATGGCAAGCTCCCATGGAGAGATAACATGTAAGGTATTGCAAACCTGGAGTTTAAATCTATTGATTGCAGCTCAAAGAAAAACTTATGCTTTGAGTAATGCATTAAATAGTTCCTATATCTCTCTGACTCGATATATTAAGAGATAACTTTTCTATTCCAGATCATATGTGGAGGGATATTGAACATGTTAAATATTCTGGTAAACTTCATTTTTTAAGTAGTTAATGAATGTTCTTCACCCAGGTATCCCTCCTAGTCCTTATTCCAGAACCTGTCCCACTCATACCTTGGGGAGGACTGGCAAACCCACATGCCATCCTGCCAGGGCTAAGCATTACCCACTAGAAGGGAAACAGCAAATGAGGTGGCTAAGATCCACTTCAGCATAGCCCCTTTGAGATGGCCCATGGACAACCTTTCTTCACCCAAGACCTGGAAACCAGGTTTTGATCAAAACAAGAAAACAAGCCTCACTCTAGCCAAAATGAAAGGAAACTTACTCTGTAGTACTGATTTCTCCCACAGCTATTAAAGTTAAAGTAATTTACAGCTTTGTACACTAATCCCAAGTGAACCCAGCTGCCCAAGGAAGTGCCAGCTCACCAGAAGCATCTGACAAGATGCACGAGTGTCAGTCATTGGATGGCCTGAAATACCTCTTCAAGAGACAAAGTCTATGTCAAAGCCAACAGTTCCATCTAACTCTAGCCCAGATGCCTATTGTTAGGGGAAGGGCAAACCAGACACCTGTTAAGAAACCTTGTCTCTTTTCATCTCCTGTAGTTTAACTAAAAAGGGCTATGCCTTTCCTCATTCCTCTCCTCTACCATAGGAACTGGAATTGGCAATTTTTATACCTAACACTGTTACTGAAAGAATAATACTGTTTCCCACTAACTTTGAGAAAATACAGCCTTTACAGGCACCTGGCCTTTTCTACTTTTGTGTTCTAGTACCCTCTTAGTGGGACCATATATCCTCAAAATTCTAATCAAGTTTATTTCTTCCAGAGTCAACATCTTGTTAGCCATATGGGGACTTCATCCAGCTTCACCCAGGATGCCAGATCTATCTTTCTCCAATGGAGATAGAATAGCCAGAGGGTTTTACACCTTGTCAGGTAGGACCTACTGCCCCTAACCAGCAGGAAGTAATTACAGAAGAATGATCATTTCCCTTCAGCTCCCCTTTAAGAATAAAGGTGTAAATTCTCTGAGGGGTGAATGAAGCAGCCTAGTAAAATAGGCATTCAGTAGGTGGATCTGGAACCTGACAAGAAGTCCATGTGGATATTGATGCAAAGATAATTGCTGGAAGACCCTCATGAGATTTCTGCCATCCAGAATGAGATTTCCTCTGGAAGCCAGGAGAAGCCCTGGATATTCTCCAGGGACATTATCACTGGGCCCACCCAGGGAATTGATGGGCAGGGTAATCAATCAAAACAGCAGACACCTTGAAATTCTCCCATGCCATTAGCAAAGGGACAGAATAATTAATGATTCAAAAAGCAGTCACAAAGGCTGAAGCTTTCTTGCTTTCTAGGCTCTGCTCTCACTGTGTCGCCCTACATGGATCAACATACAAGTAAAACCTGTGCATTTATAATCTATATGAGAAATCATAGTCCATAAACCAGCCCTCCTTATAACTCTTCAGCCCTTTCCTCTCTTTGGGACCCATGATCTGTTATTTTCTCCCATTTCTCCTCTCTCCCTACCTTAATAAATTACTAGCCTAATCAATGTGATGTGCTCTTGAAATTCATTTCTGCAGCATAGTCAAGAACCTAGACAAAATCCAGTAAAACTGTGAATGATTTGGAATTTAAAAATAAATTAGTTTAGTTAATCTAGCAATTCATGATAAAAACTAGTTCACAAAATATGATTGAAAAAATATTTGACTGCAAATATATATATATGTACTAATCATCATTTGAATATATAATGGAAAACCATATATATTGCATAATTTGAATGAACTTGACACTATTAATAATCCCCTTTATTAACACATTTATGCAGATGAAAACATTTACATAGGTATTATTATTGTACACATTTTTTAGATGAGAAAATTGCACAGAATTTAAGTAAAATATAGTGTTATGCCGTTAACAGTTAGTCCTCTAATCCTACAAAGATTTGCTGAGTCCAGAAATTCTGCTCTTAACACTATTGTCCCACTTATATATAATTTCACAAAAACAGGGGGAAAAAACTGCTAGATATATAATAAGCAATAATAAAGATTTAATGCATCATTTACTATGCTTTAATATAAAATATTATCTCCTAAAAATCTGAAAATGCCAGATCAGAAATTAAATTTTAGGCTACTTTACTGGGGTATAATAATATCATAGACAGCATATTACTCTTAATTTTTATGAAATACATTTTTAAGTACTTATATAAATCAATTAATAAAAAATATATATTTTCATTAAATGTAAATTGTTGATTCAATTAATTCTGTTTGCCTTTCTACAATCCCAGCATTATAAAGTCCTAAAGGATATATATTGTTCTTCAAAAAATACCTCCATATTTTGAGATAAACTAAACTGTCTTACTTTGAGAATAATAATTTTAATATGATTATTCAACATTATTGATTTGGAAATTTGTCAACCTTTATTTTTTCTCACAAATAAAAGACTTAAACTATTTTAGGAGCCTGAAATTTCTGTGATCTAGTATCTGCTTCCTTTGAGAAGAAAATCAAAATTTCATGTATTTTTTCATTATTTTTTTCCTGCATGACTTTTTGTTTTGTTCAGAGATAAAATAAATGAACTTAAAGCTTTTGCTCAGATCCTGGTCAAAAGGAAATTTCAGCTGAAAATTATGTCTCACAAGTATACCAGAGAGCGACTGTGAACACAGTGGAAGAGAATACCTTGCCATTCATCCTGAAAATGCCAAGACACCTGTAATATTGAGGATACCTGATAAGATACCATTCCATCATCCTTATGAACAATTTATAAGGAAAATTGTTTGGCATGTTCCATAGACTAATGTATCCATGTTAAGTTTGTGCCAGAGAGTTCTCTATCTCTTAGAAGCCACATAATGTTGAACATCATATTTTGGTATTCTTTTGTGATCCTCCAATTGATGATGGGGTAAAAGAGAAGGTATTTCTACAGAAATAATTGTTCTGTAGCTGAAAGGTCAGAAAATTAACCACCAAGGATGGAATAGAACATTTTTCACTATGAAATATTTCAACATTTAAAAATGTGACACTAGAATAGGGAGCAAACAGTGTACAATACACAAAAAATTGAATACAACAAAATCAAAGAGATGGAAAGCATTCATAAATGCTGTAAATCTTTAGATGCATTTTCATCCAATTATTTTCCTTTATGCATATAATGCATATTTATATGAATACTTATATGTTTACATAATTTTTAATCACACAATATTTTCAGGAATTCTTGATTTTTTTATTAAATATAATAAACCTTGATCTATTTTATATTAAACATTTCTAAAATCAAAATTTCATGTATTTTGCATTTGCTGGTACAGCATGACTAACTTCTTTCTAGGAGTCTGCACCAGTTGATACACAGGCAAATTTGAGCCATTTCAAGAAAAAAATTGTGGAATTTCTCCATTCAGGTTTGGCAGTGTCATCTAATTCATCTGCACAGCATATATATTGCATTCAGAAATAACAATATTTTTGCAACTAACTCTATTATTTTGGTGTATTAGATTTTATTAATTAAAAAGAAACATGAGAGAAGAACATAAAAATTAGTGCTGAGATGAGTAAATAATTTATAATTAGTTTAATGGCCAAAGCTCACTTCCTCTGTATATAACCAGGTGAACTGCTTTCTTGTGACTGTTGCACTAATTAACAATAATGAAGTAATTATTATACAGATTTAAAAGCCACTCCTTGTAAATTAGGAACTATTTATACTCTGGAATATCAGGAAAGAATTTGATGGCATGGACAGAGGAATTATAAAACAATATTTTATATTGGATGAATTTTTGAAAGCATAATTCTTCTCTTCATCAAATACTCAGTGATACTGATATAAGCTTATTTGAAGATTTAAAAGCGACATCAATTTATCTCACAATTGGTGATCTCAGGCATTAAGAAACATGAGAAACTAAAGGAAATTTCTATGTCAATGCCTGTCCCATAGAGTCTGCTTACTCCTTACAAAATCACCAAGACCAAATATTTCTTCCTAGCATTCAATTCAACTTTTATTGTTATTAAGTGTACTTTAAAATAATAATAAGTAAAAGTTGAAGAAAATATTTCATAAAACTAAATTTATGACTATTTTTTGCTGAAGTTTTATTGCTGGGTGTCCAATATATCATCTCTAATAGTAAAATTATTTTAATAGACTACCAGGAGAGAGAAATAGAAAGAAAACATGACTTCTTTATCCTTCATTTTAAAAAAAAATTAGAACTTTATCACTGACAATTATTCCATGTCATTATTATTATTTTTTTAATTTCCTTTCTTCCTTTTAATTTTGTCAAATTTTACATGCTTTGAATACTTTACTGTTAAGGGATACTTTAATTTTCTTAAAAATTGTGTCAGTGCATATTTTATATTGTTCTTCATATCTCTGGAATATGGAGGTCTACTTTTTCTAGTAGTACTACTTTGAACTGTGGTATTTATATGTTTATATTTATAGATATATGTTTGTATATCTTATTACTATTCACCTATTGGTTAAGACCACAGTTAGAAAGTAAATATTCCTGCAAATACTGAGGCTTCTGAGGGCTCTGGGGACATCTAGATACTATAGGTAGGGCAGACAGCTCAGGAGTTTAGCACCCTGTGGGTGAGCCCACCCTACTTTGGAGTTTATGCTCCCTAGTGTGATAGAGTTGGACTCAGTGTTGGTTTACACATACATGGCTCTTCTGCACCTTATATTTGAACCTATAGTTAGTACTTGAGGTGATACGTGTATGTCCAAGAGATTTAAAGCTTTGGGCTATTCATGTACCAGTTGGGCCCTGAATCCTCAACAAATTTACAACACCAAACTTCCAGTTCATTGGACTCACCCAGAACAACTAACAAAGTGGTGATGATTAACAATGACAGCCTCAAGGAACAGAGAGAGTTTGCAACTGCAAGCAAAATAGTCCCATCCATCTGCCCCATGGGATCTATGCCCCCTCTCCATTAGAGGTGGAGGGGATATCACCATCCCTGAATCCTCAGGATTGGGAAATAAATGATGCACTAGAGAAGACTTACTTTTATTCTACTATAGACTTATGTGATTCTAGCAATGGAAGAATTCTTATCATTAATGTGGAGGCAGTGGCCACTGGACATTGTGGGGGGAGGCAGAGGGAAAAATAAGTGTAATTTGGGGGTATTTTCAGGACTTTGGAATTGTCCTGAATACACTACAATGACAGATACAGGTCATTATATATCTTGTCATAACTTACAAAAATGTGAGGGAGAGAGTATAAGCTACAATGTAAACTAAAATCCATGCTTAGTGACAATGCTCCAAGTTGTGTTCATCAATTCTGGCAAATGTACCACATTAATGAAGGAAGTTGTTGATCTGAGAAAATGTGGGAGTGCTAGGGAGTGAGGCATATAGGAATTCCCTATATTTTTTATGTATCATTTTTGTAATCTAAGTTTCTTTTTTAAAAAAATTAATAAGTATATTAAAATCTAAAAATACATGTTTGGTCTTAATTTCTATAGAGTCAATTACACAGACTAATTATTAAATATATGTTTAAAGCTATTTTATGATGTTAACTCAAGCTTTGGGTTCATCTTGAAATCTGTTTGAATTAACATTTTTTTCATTAATATGGTTCACATTTTCCTGCTTTGTCTTATATTTGGCAATTATTTTATAATATACTGTACTATATAAATGATATATTGGAGGGAGTCTGGATTATTTTGTTTTTCAGTAAGAGTTGAGCTATATTCTGGCTGGCTATAAATGCCTGGCAATGCCTTTTGAAACTCTCAGGCCTCATATTGATCTTTGTTAAGGAAGATCTCACTATGTTATCCACAGTCTAAAGGTATATTTTTCATTAAATTCCTTAGTTCTTACAGCTCTATTGTGTGACAATTTTTTCCTCCTTATCTTTTTGTCTGAGTTAGTCAATTGTTAGTAAACATTTTAAATTGAGTGCATTTAAGTAGAAAAATCAAAGGAAAATGATATCTGGCAAATTTCAGACCCAGGATTTGATCACATGCTATGGGAGAGAGTAAGAGTATTGGGAGTGTCAGGTGAGAGAAAGATGAAAATTAATTAATGCATGGCTCATTCTGGAAAGTTCAATATTATATGGAGGCTTTAGAGAAGGTACAGAAAGAGAGGTTAAAAAAAAGTCAGAGCTACTAGAGCCAAATATAAAGAGCATTCTGAGAATAGCTAATAAGCTCTTTAAAGCATTTAATTTAATGCAAATAATATATATTACTGATTCT
>JAQZBX010055302.1:0-18454 GCA_029593785.1 Cabassous unicinctus | reverse complement strand
TGGTGCCAGTTCTGTAACTAATCTGTAATAAACAGGTGGCCAATCCACAGCCTTAGGGCTTCCCTGGACTCTTCTAGATTTCATAAATACCCAGGAAGCAGGCAGGGGAAAGGAAAAGCAAAACAAAGCAAAAACAGTGTTCTTACTAATTATATTGACCCTGTGTTTAAAAGTAAGAAACATTACATTCTTTGAAAGACTTAAATGGACATTATAACTAGGAAACACATCAGGACAAATAACCAATCAACAATAATACATTGATAACATTTTTTTGAACAATAAATTGCGGCAGCCCATTGGTTGATGATTCGAGTGAATTCTGCCATCTGTCCATGGTGAGGTTAGTCGTTCCTGTCATATAAAATTTCAGTGGGTCTTCAATACACAGTTTGAAGGGGCTGCATTCTTCACCAGTTCTGAGGCTGTGAAAATGTCCAAATCAAGGCATTATCAGGAGGCTGTCTCACTGAAGGTTGGCTGCTGGCAATCCTGAACTCCTGTCACATGGCAAAACACAATGGCATCTCTGCTGGTCTCTGGGTCTCTGCCTTTTCCTCGAGGCTCACCTCCTCCCTGAGTTCAGTTGTGGGAGATAAGGCATATGGCTCTCCCCTCTCCTCTGGGCCTCCTATCTTTGAACCTCTAGGGGACTCTTGCCATGCCTCTGTGCTCTGCTGATTCCAGTCTCCAGTCTCCAGGACCTCTCTCTCAACCTCTCGGTCCCTGCCTCTGTCTCTGCCTTTTTTTCCTGTGTTTCTCTCAATAATGGTCTTTTTAACAGCTAAAAAAAAAAAAGCATGTGAATAAATCTCAAATAAAACTGCTTAATAAACAAATAAATAATTAGACAATAATAGCCAGAAACAGCAGCTATGTTCAGCAGGTGAAAAGGAAGGACTGAGATGTGAGGAAGTTCTTGTTTTTCTTTTTCTGGTTATTATTATTATTGTTGAAATAATGAAAATGCTTTAATAATGATTAAAGTGTGGAATGCACAACTATGTGATTATACCAAATACCATTCATTGTATACTTTGGATAAATTGTATGTTTTATTGATACATATCAATAAAATTGATTTGTTTAAAAAAATAGGGTTGGATGGGGGAAAAATACACCAAATGCAAGATATGGACTGTAGTGAGTAGTGATATTTTGATGATGCTCTTGCATAGTTTGTAATAAATGTATCACAAAAATGCCAAGTGTTGGTGGAGGGCTAATGTATGGGACCCCTGTATGATGTTGTGCATTTTTACCCTGTAAGTTCAAAATTTTTACTATACACTTATTGTTTATGTACGATCATATAGGATTGACTTTCTTCAATAAAAATATTTAAAAATAATAATTAATGGAATATTTAATAAATCTTATCTTATCCTATATCATAAAAAATCAAACATGACTTAAATTTTAATTTAGAAAATGAAATCTTTATTCTGCCAAAAATCAACAATATATGCCAGCAATATAGCTTAGTTTTTTTCTTCTTTTTTACCTTACAGAAATTAATATTTTATTAGTTCTAAGCATATTGGATTATAGTTGCTAGAATTACTGTCTATATTTCTGTGCATATTTTCATTTATAATTATTTGTGCACTTGTGTATGTAAGTGATTTGCCTCAATACAAATGTACATATACACCTTTACATGCATACATACACCCACACTTTTATGTATTAATGTAGTAATTTTTGAAAAACAATTTTGTTTACTGGCTTTCAATAAATTGTAAGATCTTCAAAAACTAACATCAAATGTGAAATAACTTGTGCTAACTTATAACAATTATGTTTGAATGAAATCACTGTGATTTCTTTTTGTGAAATACTTTAATATTCCAAGAGGAATCATGTCACTGAAGAGGTGACTGTTATGTTATAACTTACTGACCTTAGCTCAAGCTATGTGTTCAAATGCAGAATGCTCCTTTCTGTTCCCTACTCTTTTCATACCCCCACCAAACCACAGAACATTCTCTCCCCCAATTATAAGACAGTCCTCAGAAAGTCACTTCCTACCCTGAGATCAGCAAGCCTGGTACATTTCTACCCCATATCTTTGTGCCCCACAAAACCCTGCATAACTGCCAGTTCAAAAGGTACTCCCCATCGCAGTCAGATGGGTGAATCTAAAGTTTCACTTCAGATGCCCTCCATGCCAGTGACCTAATACTGGTCTGTCTCCAAGCCTCACTACCAGAATCTAACATTCGATGTCCAAACCCGGGAGGCTTCACTGGGACAGATCCCCCACCTACCCATTGCAGCTTTTCCATACTTGGACACAGATTCCTCCTTGGGTGAGTCATTGAACCTCTCCAGAGGATCCTGTCCCTTTTTCTCTGAGTACCAATGAAAATCCTAGCACTAGGTCAGTGGTCTTCTCTGGCATTGGGGAACCGTCCTCATTGCCTGACCTTCTCGACTCCGGGGATGCCCAGACCCAAGATTGGTCACTGGCCACTACTGGCCTTCACCTGGCTTTTCCAACTCTGGGGATGCATGGTTCTGGGTTCAGTAAACAATCCTCTACCCCTAACTGGCCTGGAAGTGAAAGATTCAAGGACACATGCTACTTTCCTTCCACCCCTGAATATCTAAAAGATCTCCAAACTCTGCCACACCTCACAAAACATGTGAAACTCCTAATCATTCCTTCCAAAAGAAACACCTTTGGGGTGTCTCCTCTGCAACCTTAAAACTCTCTAACTCTGAGGAAAAATCAAACTGAATCAGTTCATGTTTTTACTCTACCACTATTTGAACACAATATAAAATAAACAACAAAAGCCAGTGACATGAACACATCATTTTTTTTTTTGGCTTAGGGAAAGACCTGCCTTTATTTCTTTTTTCTTTTTTTTTTTTACTTTATTTTGAACATTTAATAATTGAAAATATAAGCAATTAAAAACTATAAAGTAAACACAGATGTATAAATATATACATTTCTCAATTAAATGTAATGGATACATATAAAAATTTTTCTGAATCAAACAATATGTTACACAATATATGTGGTTCATAGTAATGCATTCATTCAGTATTTGTCCTTTAGTGTCTGGCTTGCTTTGCTCAACATAATGTCCTCTAGGTTCATCCATGGTGTCATATGCTTTATGACTTCATTTCTTCTTACAGCTGCATAATATTCCATTGTGTGAATAGACCATGGTTTGTTTATCCATTTGTCAACACAGCACTTTTGACATTCAAGTTCTCCAAGACCTTGAGAACTTAATCCAACTCAATGGCAAGAGGTCTGAGGTTCCCTACATTCAGGCTTTCCCCTTTCTCAGTAACCATCCCTCCCTCTGACAATCCTGCACTACCTACAAAATCCTCCTTCTCTGCATCTGGGCACCCCACCTGCATACAAAAACACATCCATCTGATTTAAACCCACCCAATCATGCCCCACCCCTGTCACCATGCATCCTATCAGCACCCCTGAACCAAACCCACAACCTTCACTGGAGCCATGCCCCCTTTGCAAGCAGGGAATCCACTGGAGGTCCAATGGTCTTCAGGCCTCTCAAGGCAAAAGGGTTTCAGTTAGCCATTTGGACCCAACCCCTTGCTTCAACCTCCCAGACCTTCTGATACTGGGAAAAGATGATTGAAGGTGTCCAGGAACCATGCAGGCCCCACACCCATCTCCAAAGATAAGCCAATTTCCTTTTTTATTGATATGAAAACCACTTACTCTGCCATCCCTGAATTCCCCAAACCCTTAACTCACTCCTTGATCTCAAAGAAATAGTTTCACAACTTCTCACAACCCCTCATTTCCCCTACTCACTGAAAAGGCACCTGTTCACCCACTCCCTCCCTCCTCTGCTCTCTGTTTCCCACCAAGCTCAGTCAATCCAAAAACTGAGACACTGAAATTCCTATCATTACTCCCTGTTACAAACCAAACACAGTTCAACTTAAATATCCTATCCATATCTCATTCAAACCCCAATATCTTGTCTCTCTTAAAACCCTGCAAAGAATCAAACCTACAATCACTCACCTCTTACAAGTAAGCTTTTATCTTACTCCTCAACTTTAAGTCTAAGAGTACTCCTAAAGAGTAATAATCCAAAATACATGTATTAAATATCTGTCTGTCTAAACTGATGAATTTGTGCTTAACTGCACATATAATTCTCAAGTGTTCCTAAGTTGTTGCTATTAATAATTACTACTAAAAGTGTTTCCAAAAACAAGTCTGCATATTACAGGCAACATTGATTACAGAAAAAATCTTAAAAGCAGTAAAATCAGAGGTGTGAATTAATGGAAAGTTTAAAAGAGCCATTCCAAAAAAGTAACAATTATGATTCGAGTTGTTGAGCTTTATATTTCTGTTAGTGTCCTTTAAGTCATTTTGTGTTTGTCTATTTGCCCAGGGTATATTTTGATACCTCTGGATGCTAATATTAAATTGACAAAAGAAAATTATTAAAAGAGCTCTTTTCAAATGCATGAAAATTAAACAAACATTTAAACAAATATGGGTACTAATTTGAAATAAGAAACATTGTTATAACCAAATTAAATCATTAATCTGACAAGTTTGTTTAATTTTCATGGGAATTGTATGTTGTAAGACGTTTGCTTTGAAACAGTTTTCAAAGTTGTGTTGGTAACAAGTATGGAAGGTATATGAATGTGTTTGTATTATTAAAGAAAAAGAAAGTAATTTTATCCTAAGATGGAATTTTATCCTAAGATGGAAAAAATTAAAAGTAGCATAAAACCTGAATGAATACAGAAAGTGCAGAAGATGCATGGAAAAAGAATTTTTGTGGCTAAAGTTGAGTAATATTTGATGGGTTTACCAAATAGTATACTGATGCAAAGTTAAAATTTTGTTCTTTCTCAAAGTTTCTTAAATCATTGGTCTATTTTAGACAGTGTCCAAAAAAAATTCTTTTTTTATCAAAATAGCTTCTTGTTCTTGAACCTAATCATTTCCATGGCTGTTTAAAAAAAAAGTCATCAATTCTAAAAGAACACAATATTCAAACCAGAAAGCTTTTAACATTTTGCTTTCTTAAAATCAAATCCTGAACAGTATCTTTTTATTTAAAACTATTACAAAAGATTTATTCTTTCACCTTGGAAAAACAAATAGCATGTGCCACAGAAAGCCCCTCTCTGCCTGGAAATCTAAAGACAGATGCTTTAACTCATACTCATCTGATTCACATTGAAGGCTCCTGTGGGTTGATATATAACAGTAAGCTATCATATATTAAAATAACACCACTACCATTTAGAGCAACACTAAATAGTGTAGGTTTATTATAAAAAATAATATCCAGTTATGTCACTATCATTTTGTTTTAAAACTTGCTAAAGCTTTCTTTAATATATTCTTGGCAAATAAATCCAGCCTTAATTCACCTTCATGTGAAAAGGCCAGTGTTAGATTTTGCAGTGCTTTCCCAAGGCTGAGTGCATAGCCCATTCATCTATCCAGATCTGGTGACAAAAAATCTGCTTGCATGAAAAACCTGTAATTATAAACCTATTTCATTATATTAATAATGTTATATTAACCAATAATCCTTTTACAGAATTAAATGAAACATCAGGCAAAATGGTATCTTATCTTAAACGCCTGAAAGAAGCAAACAATTAGAAGAAACTGCAACATACTTGCAACACTGTCAAACTCTTAAGTGCTGTTAAAGTATAATGTTTTCCCACATCGCAAACACTAAACAATTATTAACCTTTCTGGAGTCTTTGGGGTATTTAAAATCCATCATCCTTCATTTAACTCAGATGTTAAATTCATTGTTTGTGCTAATCAGAAAAAGATGTGCATGGAAATAAGAAATACCCCAACACACTACTTTTAAAACTATAACAAAGGCTTCAACAGTAACGGGGAAAAACCTTGACTTTCTCTGTAAATTACATGTAGCTAGAACCAACATTAGATTTAAATAAAATTTGTGACAGAGGCAACATTCTAAACAAGTACATTTTGGGTTGTAATTTCAATTGTAAAAGGTGTCAATTACAATATAGCCCCTTCATTTAAAAAAACAACTGTGTGCAGCATACCATGCCCTAAATAAAAGGCTTAACCCATTAGTGTCTGGTCACTCTTTAAACTACCATCCCTATCCCAGGGAAGGTTGCAGATACTAGATACAAGACAGAAACAATGAACTGTTGTAAACCACCCTCTGTGAAGAAGAAATCTGTAGAAAGACATCTGACCTGCCTGCCAGCAGCAAGAGAAAACTGTCTATCATATACCTGTTCATCCTCTAACACCCCTCTCAGAACTGTTAAAGCAGATGCTCTCATGAAGATCCAGAACCATACCATTGAAACCTGAAAAGTAGCAGAGTGACTCCATGGAAAAAAAGACATCACGGCTACTGAACTCCGTAGCAGCAATTCCAGCTGCTTATTGCTCACCAACAACTCATGGACATGATCCACAAATATTCATTGTACTTCCCCCAACAATTGTACATCAGTCCCTTCCAACTCTTGGAAGGGGCAAGGTATGTCTTCACCACTGCAAACATTGCAACAGTACTGTTGTAACCAGCCAGCTACTATTTGCTGCTTAAAAAATGTAAGTTCCTTATATAGAATGCCATCAAATTAACAGTTACCAAGAAATTCTACTTACCAGTCACCTCATGCCATCTTAAACTATGAATCAGGATATTAATAGGACTTTTTATTAGAAAAATGAGTGACCTTTTAATGAAATAGCTAAAAGGTGATAAAAAAAAAAAAAAACTTTACAACAATAAACCAAGTTTAAATTCAGCACTCCAGTTAAAGTGCTCACAGCAAAACCAATGTAGGTACTGAAATTATAATTAAAGTGCCAGGCACCCTGCAGCCCAAAGTTAAATAAATAATAATAGTTTGTTGCCTATTCCTCAGCTTATAATAACTGGGGAAAAATAAAGTCATATTAACTGTAAGCCTATGCAGCCTTTTTGGTTAGGAATCTTAAATCCGTGAAAAATAAAAATCTCTCAAAAATATTGTTATGAAACCACAGTTAATAACCTAAAGTCTCCTATTCCCACTAAAATTCTCTATGTGTCTATGTAAACTCTTCTTATGCCTAAACTATTTTTAATGTCACTGAAAAAACTCAAAGAAAATTTATAAAGAAATAGGAAAATATATTGTATTAAAAACCTCCTGATAAAACCCCCCTACCTGGTACTTTGTTAACATACTAAAGAAAAATTGTTTATATACTGTTAAACTGAACAAATTATATAATTTCAAATCAACTATTAATATTCAAAGTTGAATATTTGTTACCACCACTGTCTTATCCCTCCTAACCCCTCTCATATTAATCTTATTAATCCTTCTCCTCACAGCAATTAATCTTTTCCTGGAGGCAATAGTCTCACAACACAGCCTGGATCTCATTGTTAATTCCCATCCTCACCCCACTAATATCTTCTTTTAATATCAGCAGGACCATATATTTTCCAAGCTATAATACAGTTTTCCAATCAACAGTCTGGAAAATCACCCAGGGTCCTGTGGAAAACCTCCTCCTAATGCATGAAATTCAATATTAGCCACTAAACCAAAGCTCCAAAGAAAAAACAACAACAAAACCTAACGCCAACCCTGGACAGAAGGAAGCAGCCACACTATATCTCTGCCCCACTCCCAATCCTCCCTGCTTTTTTTTCCCCTACCATCCATCAGTTAGGAATGTTAGATTGTAACTTATTGACCCTGAGCTCATGCGATGTGCCCAAATGCAGAATGCTCCATTCTGGCCCCTACTCTTTTCACACCACCACTGAACCACAGAATATTCTCTTACCTAATGATAAGGCAGTCCTCAGAAAGTCATTCCTTACCCTGAGAACAGCAAGCATAGTATTTTGCACCCCATATCTTTGTGCACATCTCACAACCCATGCAGCTTTACCAGTTCACAATGCACTCCCCAGCTCAGTCAGATGGGCTGAAGTCTCTTTTCAAACCTCAAATGTGGGAATGCTTTTGGAACACTTCAAGCTTACTTAGCTTTGCAAGCAAATTACTGCAGCATTGGAAAAAGCTGCTGTTATCAGTCCCTGCTGAAAAAATGAGAGTTTTCTTACTCTACACTGTTACTTAATTAGAGCTTTCTGCCTATCCAATGTCTCCTGTGAGAAAAACTTTCTGGGTGCTTTCACGTACTGCAATTGCTTGGACATGCCTCCTTTTATAGCTGATTGTATATATATTAGAGAGTGAATAAACGGGGCTGCTGGCCACCTCCACCCAAAGAATAGGAAGCTTCAGAGTGTTTTCATTTCACTCCTGTGGCAGTTGGTGACTCTGACTTGATCCATATCAGCGATGTGATCCAGATCAATGGCATGAATTGGCAGGCTAAGGAGTGGATATACTCATCCAGATAAAAATCAAAACTAATCTTTCCAATGTAAGGGAACAGCACCATCTGCTGGGGATAATTGCCAACGTGTCTAGTATCCCCAATGTGTCATCATGGGACCCAGAATTTCCAAAGAACAGGATAGTTTTGTAAAAACAATACAACTCTTAGCAATTGCACTCCCTCTTGCTATTATAACTTGTAGCATGGTTCATGCAGCATTAACTCTGCTGTACATTCTATCAGGAAAAAAGGAAACAGATGTGGTTACTCCATTTGCACCCATACCCTATTCCACCCCCCATTACTGCCACTGCCACCTATTCTTGTGGATGGGGAATGCCTAGATATCTCAGAGGACCTGCCTCCTCCTTTGCCACAATTTCTAGAGTCAAGCATGCAGTTAGGCATGAGAGAGGCCTTAAAATATATGCATATGTATTTATATATCATTTTACAAATATTGGTATGTATTGTGAAAAATTTTGATTTTTACCAAAAATAAAAAACAAACAAACATGGTGGTGAAATGGTGGCTTTTCCTGTAGTAGTAATGTTGGAGCTTGTCAAAATATAAGCATCAAAATCTTTAAAGCTCAAACTTTAGCCATAGCTCTAGCTGCCTCAGTAAAATATTTTGTTTGTAGAGAACCAGGACATTATGCTAAAGATTGCCCTCATAATACAGGAGGCTCACGAAAGAACCAGGCTAAGGAAAACACCCTGTCCATTAAAGACTGTCCATGATGCCATTTAAAAAAAAGCATCGGGCAAATAAATGTAGATGTAAATTTGATAAAGATGGGAATCCTCTGCCATGAAATGGGCAGCAGGGCACTCCCTTCAGAGCCCTGAAATCCTTTCAGAGGGCTTTGTTCAATCATACCCAATCAAAACAGAGCCACTCAGCTTTGCCTCCATAGCTTTCCCATTCAGGAAAAACATATGTGCCATCATCTGGGAAATACCAGCCTGGACCTTGTCACTACCAAAGAATTAATACTTAAAGAACAAAATAAATTCTATCTGGCCAATTCAGGAGTGAAACAGCCTATTCCTACTCCCAGATACAACAATACTATAACTTTATCCAAACTCAGGGAGTCACTTAGGAAAGTCTTAAACAATTAGACCAAAAGGCTACCAAGGTGTACTCTTGCATTGGGGTGCCACACTCTCCTGAAAAAAAGTTCCTTGCATATTTGGCTGTTATAGCATCAAATTTTACGCAGTTACTAAATGTCCTTTTTTCTTCTTACTAAAACTATTCCAATAACTTCAGCTCTCATACATCACTGCTGTGTTGGCAGCAGTCCCAAATGTTCTTTTCAATATTAATTTGATCTTTTAAATGATTATGTTATTCTTATTTCTCACTCTAATTATCCATATAAACTTATTAAATTAAATGTATATATTATCATTTAACTTGTGTCTATCCAGGAATGGATATAAGCCAAGTATATCAGTGTGTCCACCAGTTTGGTAAGCATAGGAATGTATGTATACATATCATAAAAGATTGATATATAAAAAGTAAACTTAAAAATTCATTAGTCATCAACTATCTTAAATACAGCTTCTTGATCAGCAAAATGTGTTTCAAACACTTAATCATAATCTGCAATGGTTAAATTCATTTCATTGGTTTCATGTCCTAAACATAAGATTCTGGGTAATGTCTCTTATTGAAATAATCATGCTTTTTTTATTGTTAATCCTTAAGTTATTCATCAGGCCCTCACTTGAGCTCATCACAGTAAACAAAAGTTCATTGCCTCAGTCACTGCCTCATCTTTCTCTCCCACATCCAAAAATCAAGAGCAAAGAAATGGAGAAGACTTAAGAACACTTTAATTAAAATATCTTTAAGACTTATGTCTCCCAGCCTTATCTCGAAGTCTCCTATCTTTCCTTCTCACTTGCCTTTTCTAGTTTTACTGTATTCTGGGGGTATCCTGTACACATCCCATACTTGGAATTGCTTGTGTCTCCTTAAGCTGTATAAGCCTTTTAGGTGATTGTAAACCTGAGTTTTCCAAAACTTGTAACCTGAGCTGGGGCCCCACCAGGGAGCATGGGTATCCCAAGGCAGGTGCTAAGCATGGAGACCATGCAAACTTTGGCAATCTCACATCACCCTGTTTGGCCCCAGAGGATGGCTGGTTAGCCAGAGATAGGTAAGATTCCTCAGGGAAGGAACAACCTAAGACAGGCACAGCCACAGGGGGCCATCAGGAGACAATTTGTGGGCCTACAGAGGTAGGACATTGACCCTCACCTCTCCAAAGGGAAGTCAGCTGCCCCCATGGCTACTTTGTTTCCCATGTACAGCCCAGTTCAGCCCCAGGTAGCTGATAGTGACCTAGTCTTACTACTACCAATCAACAAATCAAAACAGATATTTTTAAAGACTGTCAGGATACATTTTCCCCTTTCCTTTTCATCTTATTTCTTAAATAATAAAGGGGTGATGTGGGAACACTTTGGAACAGTTTAAACCTACTTTGCTGTGCAAGTGAATTACTGCAGCATGGGAAAAAGCTGCTGTTATCAGTCTCTGATGAAAACAATGAGGCCTTTCTTACTTTACATTGTTATGTAATTAGAGCTTTCTGCCTCTCCAGTGTCTCCTGTGTGAAAAATTTTCTGGGCACTTTCACGTGCAGCGATTGCTTGGGCACGCCTTCTTATATAGATGACTGTATATATATTGAAGGAGAACGAATAAACTGGGCCGGTGGCCTCCCCCAACAAAGAATCGGAAGCTTCAGAGTGTTTTCATTTCATTCCCATGGCACCCAACCATGCAGGTGGGCTGAAGTCTCTCTTGAAATCTCTGCCATGTGGGCAGAATGAAGCCTCTCTTCAGACCCCTACCATGTGGGTGGGTGAAGTTTCACTTAGGACCCCTGCCAAGCTGGTGACCTAATAAACTCCTGCCTGAATCTTGGTCTGTCTCTGAGCCTCATTGATGTAGAATCTAACACTGACATAATGTATCATGTGAAATGCTAACACTTCTCTGCTATGATTTTACATTTTTTGAAGGTTAGCACATAAGCCAGATTTGCAAGTGTGTATCTGTGTAACTAGGCCCTGATTATTTTGACTGGTTGACCCAAAACCTCAGTAAAATTTGATGTTCAAATAAGGGCTGTAGTATGCCCCATGAGCTGGTTGATCATAGAAAGTTTCCAAGAACAATGAATAGTACTGACAACTGAATTTCAGAGTTCACCATAAATATGCCTATCGAAAGTTGTTAACTTTTCCCCACTCTCCAGAATCATATTCACTTTCTGATTCTGCTTTTTTCATTAACAGTTTCCTTTATTATATTCATTCTTATCCCATAGTTAAGACTGTATGGTTGATGACAAAAGCAGGCAAAATACTTCTTTACACTGACTCCTATTGCATAACAGAATCCCAGGCCCATTGTATCCTCATTAAATGCTTGTTAAAAGAATGATATTCTCATTTTTCTTTATCCTCTAATATAAAAAGTTTCAGTGATGCAGCTGCCTTTGTTCTATTGTATATCTTATTTGTATTTACATGATTAGTTTTCATGTTGTCTATACAATCATGACTACATCCTTTCCTCAGAAATTTGGAGCACCCTATTGTTTTTTCCTTAACTCCATAATCACATGTCTACTACTCTATCACCTTCTCCCTAATACCTCGAAGACACTTCTAGTTTCTCCAAACATTTTTTTTATAACATTTTGCCTACTCAGTCTATCAGAAATTTGAAACACTTTGCAAGGAGGTAGGAATGACAGTTAAAATCAAATCTACTATGCCATTTAGAAGCTTTTGGATTTTGATAGAAAACTGTACATGAACTCCAAGAGGAATGCTCTAGTTGTGAGATTACTGATATTAAATAAAAAAACATAGAAAGCATGTTTATTTATTGAGTACCTTCCTCCACACATATATAAATTGGATGCTTCTAAAGTCTTATTTTTCTCCCAACTAATTCCAAAATTCCTTGTGTAATTTTTCTAAATGTAGGAGAAGATATGCAACATGCAGGTTATAACCATCTACCTTTTATAAACTTGGAGGCTAATCATAGTATATGCTCTATATATGATTACATTTCTCATGTGCTTCAAAGCATTTGCCTCTGAGGTTTTAAGGAAAATCTTAATGTATTTTTTAAGAGACTGTGTTTCTCTATATATACATGAAGTATTTACAAATTGTAACAAGAAATAAGTGGGTTCAGTTCTGTCCAAATGTTAACCAATGAGCATTATTTTTCATATAAGCTCTTTAAGCTTAAAATAGACAACTTGGAATGTTTTGAGGCAACATAGAGTGCAATTACAGAGAAAAGAATATAAAATATCATTTCCACGAAACATATAACTTATTTGATACACATAAAATGTAAAATAATAGACCATAATCATATTTTACAGATATATCACATTTCCTTCAAATAATAACCTCATCTGATAAAAGTTATACTTAGGTTGATCACCATGTCAGAAATGTCTTTTTTCACAAACACAGTGTTCGGCTCCTTAAGTTAGTTTAGTCAATGAATTAAACCATTTTGAAAAGTAGCCAAATTAGTGATTTTTTGGTAGCACTAGCTAAGATTTAATGTGTATATCATAATTAGCTAATCAGACTGTTCTTAGCTGGTTATTGTCAAAATTGGAATTTGAATTATTGGTGTTTTGATATCATCTTCCAGAGATAGGCAGAGATGTGTCCTAGTCTTTCTCCTCCAGAAAAGTGTAAACATGTCATACATCTACTCCTTGATTCCATGAAATCAAGTACTTATTTTGGGTTTATAAAGATTTTCAAATGTAATACATGTCCATTTGTTTTGAAAGAACAGGAATCAAAACATGCAAATAATTTTTTTTTTACTTTATTATGTTTGTCATTTTTAGAATAAAGCATTCAGAATATTTCCTTAAAATTGTATTTAATTGGAGGCCCATTATTCTGTATATTGTAATCATTTAACACACTTGTGTCAAAGTGTTACTAATTTGCAAATTAATTCTTTGGGAAATTACTTTTAATATGCATACATATTTTATACTATATATGAATGATAATCTTATTTTTGAGCTCTTCCATAAACAAATAATGTCAATGAGCTTCTTGAAATAATTATAAGCTTATCATAAAAACTTCAATATCATAGTTACTGTTAATAACCAAGTGATTCAATTTAAATGGCTGTTATAGTAATTCATTCAACAGGAATGAAAATTCTTTGGAGATGCAGCAGTCTAAAAATTAATTGACCAATAAATGAAAAGAATAAAATCATTAATTCATTTGGATATTCTTATAAGTGTTATTGATACAATAGATATAAAATAGATGTTACTTACCCTAGAATTCAGTATGCTATTGGCATAAAAATTATATTCCAGGATGGCAACAGAGAAGGAATCACATCAATCATTTCATATCACAGGGCAAATAATAATCAGACAGTTGCTGTCCAGATAAACAGTTTGAGAACTCTGGAGAACAGGTCACTGTGCATCATACAAGGCAGAACAGGAAGTGGAGAATGACCATCTGGAGGTGGGCAAACACACCATTTGCAGAGGCAGTTCCCCATCCCATCTGAAGAGATGGGTCACCTCCTTACCCAACACCCTGCTGGAAGCAGAACCTCTCTTTCCCAAATTCAGGAGAAGTGATATGCCCTGGCACCAACTAATGTTGTTAATTGGCAAATTCAGCTATCTGAATCCCAATCTTGAACACAGCTGAAGTATAAACTTGCTCAAGCCATAAAGAAGGAAGAGCATTTGTTTGGTGTTGACCCCTGGAGGAAAAGAGCAGTGGTGACTGAAAAACACCCCTGTCTCTAAGATGGTAAGTATCAGATCAAGCACACCCAGTTTAGGAAGCCACTGTTTAACCCCTCACATTCAGCAGTATTGGAAATTTTGTGCAGTTTGATTGCTTTCTCAGGGCAGAGCTATCAAATTCAAGTGGGCCACCACTAACTATGGAGGAAAGGAAAATGCACAATTTCTTAGGGGCCAGTGAGGGCAGCTTCATTCTACTCACCTTGAAGAGCTACTGAACACCTGGCTGCCCTGGATGGAGAGAAAATGCACACTGTTTTTTGAGGAGGGCAAGCAGAATTAACCTGACCACCTAGGACAATTGCTGCATTCTCCTCTCAAAGGTGCCACAGGAAAGAGAGGAACAAAGATTTATCTGATCATTCTGTCTCAAAGCAGAGGAGGTAGAGTACCCTGCCCTCCTGGGGGGATGGGTCCAGCACAAGGAGTGGCATATGATTAGAGAACTCAGATCTCAGGGGAGGGAGCTGTTCAAGAGTTTCATCCCCAAGTAGGTTCTCAAATTCAGCCTCAACCATACTCAACCATGAGCAGCATCACCTGATAATTAAAAGCACAGAATAATTTTAGGGCAACAGGGAACAATTGGATAGAGTGATACCTGCTCCATATTTAAATTCAATTAAATTGAATTTAAACAGAAAAGAGAATTTGAAAGTTTAAAAAGAAAAATAAGAGCCCTTACATTTCTTCAATACAACCCTCTCGTCTTTGAATAGAACAACTGAACAAAGGGTCAATAAGGAAACAGAATTTGAATAATATGATGAATAATCTAGACTTCATACATATATATAGAACACTGTATCCCCAAACAGCAGAATGTACATTTTTCTCATGTACTCTTGGATTTTTCTCCAACATAGAATAAGTATTAAGTCACAAATGGAAGAGATAAAAAATACAATGGAGACATACAAAAGCAGATTGTATAGGATAAGGACAGAAAAAGAGTTGAAGAACAGACCAACTGATTTTGAAAAGACAGGAGAACAGAAACAGAAAAGACTTGAAGAAATGAAAAATGGTCTCATTGAATTAAATGACAATGTGAAACACACAAACATATGTGTTAAAGGTGTCCCAGAAGAAGAAGAAGGGAAGGGAAAGGCAAGGAAATTATATTTGTGGAAATATTGACACAAAATTTCCCAAACCATAGGAAAAACATAAATATCAATATCAAAGAAGGAAAATGCACCACAAACAGAATACATCTTAAAATCTCTATTATGACACACCTCCTATTCAGAATGTCAAATGCTAGAGATAAAGCAAGAATTCTGAAAGCAGCAAGAACAAGAAATTTCATCAAATACTTGTATGTTAAACCATGGTGCTGGTAAGGCAGTGGAAATATATTGTAAAGTTCTGAAATAGAAAAATTTCTAGTCAATAAGTCTTTATCCATCAAAATTGTCTTTCAAATCTGAGGGTGAGTTTGAAGTCTTCACAGATAAACAAAACCTGAAAGAGTATGTCACAAGGAGATTGGATTTACAAGAGAGACTAAAGGGAATGCTGCAACCTGAAAGAAAAGAGGAAAGAGGCCAGGAATAAAGTGTAGATCATGAGATTATTAGACAACTATAATTATTTTATTATTATACTAATAATATTGAAAATATTAGTAAGAGTAACAAAAAGAGTAAAAAGACAGGTAATAGGAAGATAGGTCAATGGATACACAAAAGATGTAATGGATGAATTAAGTAATGCCTTTACAGTATAATGTTGAATGATAATGGATTGAACACCCCAATCAAAAGACAGAGTGGCAGAATGGATTAAAAACAAACAAACAAACAAACAAACAAAAAACACAGCCATTCATATGGTGTCTTCAAGAAACTCATGATGCATGCAATGACACAAACAGATGGAAAGTAAAAAGGAGGAAAAAGATATTCCTCTCAAATAACAACCAAAAAGAGATGGCCATGGGGTCCTATTTGGAAATCTCCAAGGGTCTAGGTGAATCCCTGGATCACTCCTACCAAATTCCTCCTCATTGGTCCCTTGAGAACAACAGGTGGGGATCATAAGGAAACCAATCAGGACAACAAACAGCTGGGGTCCATCATTAACATTAGGAAAGGGGAGGGAAAAAGGTCTTAAAAAGAACTACCATAGGGCCCTATATGTGTGACACACACTGGAGCCTACTAATATCTAAAGTGTGTATTTATCTCTTTTCTCAAGTCTTAATAAAGTCTTTACAACCTTGCCAACTCCCCAAAAATGATATTCCATGCAAACAATAATTTTTAAAGGGCTGGACAAAATATTGGACAAAAAAGACTGAACAAAACTATTAGATGAAAAGGAATATTATATATTAATAAAAGGAACAATACATCAAGAAAAAGTAACAATAATAAATATATATGCAGATAACAAGGTTGCCCCAAAATATACGAAACACACTCTGGCAAAACTGAAGAGAGAAATAGATGTCTTTACAATAATAGTTAGAGATTTCAATACAAAATCTCATCTTTGGATAGAACAAATGGACAAAAGATCAATAAGGAAACAGAAATTGAATAATATGATAATTGAATTAGACCTCAAAGATATATATATAAAATATTGCAAACGAATACAGCAGAATGCACATTTTTCTCAAGTGCTCATGGATATTTTTCCAAGATAGAACATCTGTAGGATTACAAAGCAAGTCTCTATAAATTTAAGAAGATTGAAATTATACAAAGCACTAACAGTGATCATAATAAAATAAAGCTGGAAAACAACAGCAGATTGAGAAAGGGAAAACTCACCATTATATGAAGGATAAACAACACACTCTTAAACAATCAGTGGGTCAAAGATAAATGACAAGATAAATAATTAATTATCTCAAGATTAATGAAAATGAGACACACATATCAAAATGATGGGATGAAGTGATGGCAGTGCTAAGAAGAATATAATTGTCATTGTTACATTAAAAGAAAAAACAGCTAAAATCAAAGACATAATTAATTGCCTGCATGAAATAGAAAAATAAATGCAAAATAACCCCAAAGTAAGCAGGAGGAAAGAAATAAGAAATATTAGAGCAGTAATAAGTGAAATTGAGAACAACAACAACAACAAAAACAAACAATCAGCAAAAAAATAAATTTGTTCATTGGAAACATCAACAAAATCAACAATCCCTTAGCTAGACTGACAAAGAAAATAGAGTGAAGATACAAATGAATGAAATCAGCAATGATTGGGTATCATTACTATGACCATACAGAAATAAAAGCAACCATAATAGGATATTTTGAACAACTGTAGGCAAAAAAACTAGACAATGTAGATGAAATGGACAAATTCCTAGAAACAAATGCACAACCTACAATGACCTTAGAAGAAATAGAAGACCTCAACAAACTAGTCACAAGTAAAGAGTTTGAAATAGATATGAAAATCCTTCCAAAGATGAAAAGCCCAGGAAGAGATGGGTTCACAGGTGACCTCTACCAACGATTCAAGGAAAAATACAAAACTTGATCGAAATCTTCCAAAAACTAGAACAAGAATGACTGCTACCAAACTCATTCTGGGAAGCAAAAATCACTCTAAATCCACATCAAGATAAAGATAACATGAAAAAAAGAAAATTACAGGATAATTTCTCTAAGAAATATAAATGCAAAATTCCTGAAAAGAACAATTGGTAATTGAATCCAACAGCACATTAAAAGAATTATACGACATTATCAAGTGGATTTTATCCCAGGTATTCAAGCATGGTTCAAGTCAAGATAATCAAACAATGTGATATATCATATTACTAAATTGAGGAAGAAAAATAACGTGATCAATTAAAAAAGACATTTGGGAAAACCCAATATCCTATCTTGATGAAAACTGAATGAAAGATGAATATAAAGGAAAATTTCTTAACATGATATAGTACCTATGTTAGAAACCCACAACTCTCATTGTTTTCAGTGGAGAAAGAATTAAAACCTTATTCTGAGAGCAGAAACCAAAAAAAGTTAGCCAACTTTCACCATTTTTATTCAATATTGTGCTAGGAGTTCTAACTAGAGCAAATAGGCAATAAAGAAATTAAAGACATCCGAATAAGAATGAGAGAAGTAAGACTTTCACTATTTTGCTGATGACAAGATCCTATACCCAGAAAATCCAAAAGTTTCATAACAAACTACTAGAAAAAATA
>JAQZBX010055301.1:0-18452 GCA_029593785.1 Cabassous unicinctus | reverse complement strand
CCTAATCCAATGCCATCTTCCCACAATTCTGGCTTCAGTTTTAATATTAAGGAGTTTCTCCTTGGAAGCAATTCTTGTTTACCGATCGGTCCATCCTTGAAGGAGGACAGCAGTCCTCTTGTTGTGGAGCTGTAGCTTTTCTTTGTCCCTTCAAAACATTTCACAGAGCCATTCTGTATATAAGGTGAGCTCTTCTCATTATATAAGGCATTATGGAAAAGGGTGTTATCCTTTGTTGTAAACTAAAGAGACCAGTCTCAAACCAACAGAATTTTAAGCCCTTTTCATCACCCAATTGGATATTTTCACTTACAGCAAATTCTGTTGTATGCTTCACCTGCCGGTGAGGACAGTTGAATAAGAATGTTCCTAAGAGTGATATGTGGCTACTGTTGTACAGGACCAGTAAAGAAGTTTCAGAGAACTCAAACACAGCTGGACATTGTTCTAATAGCTTTCATGTGGCATCCAAGAATAACAAAAATAAGGGAGACTTTTTCTCATCTCTTTAAATCATTGCATATGTCCAGCCACTGGTAGCTGGCCATGAGTCAATCCTTCTGTATCAGACACTGAAATACAGTAATTGTCCTAATATAGGTATCCAGCATCACTGAATAAGAGAACTATGAAATGACTCAAATCTCTCCTTCCTCCTCTTGTAGATTACAGAGATATGTTTGCTCTCTGGCATGTACACAGGTTCTATTGACTGTTTAAGGGATGCCCTTACATATGATAACCACCTAGTACTTTCCAACAAAGATAACCATTTCTGTAAAGTTTCTTCAAAAGGCACATTAACACACAGTTGCTTAAGTTTTACAAATGCCATCTGTATTTCTGGGGTATTAGGCAATGTCTTATTCAAATCCAATTTGTAAACATTCTTTCTCTGTGGATGACTTCTAGTTATTGCATTATAGATACTTTGATCAATTTTTTTCACTGCTACAACAAATCTCTTATGATGGCCATTCTCACCAAAGCACTGTCATTAGGGTGGCTCCAGCAGAGAAGTGGCAGCCTTCTTCCAACAAATAATGGGGAAAAAAGTTAGTCTTGGTCCGCTAAAGAACTAGGCAGTACAAAGTATTCTGGAAGGCAAGTGGATATCATGTAACCCTCATTAATGGAAGAAACTTTCTACCCAGAAGCACCCATCCTCTTGATTTCTCTGTCCCAATCTAAGTAGCTTTCAAATAGAGGAATTTCATGGCTTTTGCCATCGCCAGCTCCTCCACCTTCTCCAGCACCTCACATTTATTTGTTGGCTGAATTGTGGTATTTTTTCACAGCATATTCAAATGCAAAGAGTAGCGGCATGTGTGTTGGCTGGGAATAATGAGCTATTGCTAGGTATACCTTTTTGGTAATTTTGGGACATGATTTATCAAAGTAAAATCTGACAATCTTGAAATCTTTATAATAAATAATTAACTCTCTTGGATTAAATTTCAGTTTCTGCTTGGGGCCTAGGAGTTTCTGCTTCTTTAGATCATTTACTGTGACAATTTGCTCAATACATGTCAAAGGGACATCATGGTCACCAAGAAGAAGGTTTTAGTAATGGAATTTCTGTAATGGCATTACATCATCTGGAATAAAAGAAATGTTTTAAACTTTTTAAAAATTGTAATTTATCATTCATAAATGAACATCCATAAACAATAATTGTATAATTAAAGTTGTGAGCTTATAAAAAAAACATGCATATCATCATACAGGGCTCCCATATATCTGATTATCACAAATGATCAAGAAAAAGCATTTGACAAAATTCAACATCCCTTCTTGATAAAAATTCACTGGAACATAGCAACAGAAAGAAACATTCACAAAATGATAAGTGGATCAAATGAAAAAATATGACTAACATTGTACTGAATGGTGAAAGACCATTTTTCCAAGGAGATCAGGAAAACAAAAAAAAAAACAAGGATATCCACTATTTCTGTTGTTATTCAATATCATGCTAGATGTTCTAGTTACAGCAATTAGGCAAGTAAAAAATATAAAAGGCACCCAAATAGGAATGGAAGAAATAAAACTTTCACTATTCTCTGAGCATATGATCCTATCTTGGAAAATCCTGAGAAATCCACAACAAAAGTACAGAACTAATAGATGATTTCAGCAAAGTGGCAAAATACAAGATTAATATGCAAAAAAAATGAATAGAGTTTCTATACACTACTAATGAACAAACTTCGAAGGAAGTTAGAAAAAAATTCCATTTATAATAGTAACTAAAATAATCAAATATTTAGGGATAAACCTAAAATATTTAGGAATAAACATAAAAGGCCTTTATTCAGAGATCTACAAAACACAGTTAAAAGAAACTGAGGAAAGCCTCAATAAATTGAAGGGCATTCCATGTTCATATGCTGGATGACTAAATATCACTAAGATGTCAATTTTACCCAAACTGATGTATAGATTTAATGCAATCCCAATACAAATTCCAACAGCATTTTTTTGTAAAATTAGAAAAGGCAATTATCAAATTTGTCTGGAAGGACATGGGCCTCTGAATAGCCAAAACTATCTTAAAAAGGGAGAATGAATTTGATAGAGTCTCATTTCATGACTTTAAAGCATAGTATTCACCTAAAGTGGCAATAACCAGCATGCATTGATATAAAGATTGATTGATGGAATTGAATCAAGAGTTCAAAATAAACCCTCACATCTGTGGTCAAGTGATTTATTCCAAGGCTGTGAAACCAACCTAGCACAGTTAGAATAGCCTATTCAACAAATGATGCTGAGAAACTGGATATCCACATCTAAAAGAAAAGATCTCTATCTCACACCTTATACAAAAATTAACTCAAAATAGGTCAAGGACCTAAATGTAAAAATTGGAGCCATAAAACCCCTAGAAGTAAATGTAGGGAAATAACTTTAAAATCTTGTGATAGGTGGTGGTTTCTTGGACCTTACAGCCAAAACACAAGTAATGAAAGAAAATATAGACAAATAGGACTTAGGACTTCTACAAAATGAAACATTTTGGTGTTTCAAACAATTTTTCAAGAAGTGCAAAAGTAGCCTATTCAATGGGAGAAAATCTTCAGTAACCACATATCCAACAAGGGTTTTATTTCCATGTTATATAAAGAGATCACATAACTCAATGACAAAAAGACAAAAAAAAAAAAAACTAATTTAAAAAATGGGCAAAAGACTTGCATAGTTATTTTTCACATGCACAAAAAATAAAAATGGACAAAATAGCTTATGAAAAGATGCTCGGCATCACTAGCTATTAGGGAAATGCTGATCAAAACTACAATGAGATAAGCTTTCATGCCTTACAGAATGGCAATTATTTAAAAAATAACAGAAAACTATGTGTGCTGGAGAGGATGTGGAGAAATTTGTACACTCTTTCACTGTTGATAGGAATGCAAATGGTGTTGTCTCTGCAGGGGATGATTTGGTAGTCCATCGGGAAGCTAAATATAGAACTACACTATGATCCAGCAATCCTACTACTAGGAATATATACCGAAGGACTGAAGGCAAGGATAATAACAGATATTTTCACACCCATGTTCATAGTGGCATTACTCACAATTGTTTAAAGATGGAAAGAGCTTAAATGCCCATCAACTGATGAATGGATAAACAAAATGTGGTTTATACATACAATGGAATATTATTCATGTGTAAGAAATGAAAGTGGAATGCATGTGACAACAACGATTGACCTTGAGGATATTATGTTGAGTAAAATAAGACAAAAAGAAAATGATGAATATTGTATGTTCTCAGTGATATGGACTAAACATGATTAGTAAGCTTATGGAATTACACTATATAAAAATGCCACCTGAAACACAGGATTTGAATAAACTTTTCAAAGATGTTCAAAGAAATCTCATAAACCAATTCAAAAAGTTGAAGGAAAATGTAGTTAATGAGATAATGGATTTTTAGAAGACTAAGTTGAACACCAAGAAGAATTTGAAAGCTTGAATAGAAAAACAACAGTGCTTTTAGGAAAGAAAGACACAATGGATGAAATGAAAACTACATTAATGGCATACAACAGCTTTAAAAAGGCAGAGAAATGAACCAGCAAAATTTGAGGACAGAACAGCTGAATTTGAAAACAGAGAAAGAAATACCTGAAATAAAAATGAGCAATGGCTCATGGAATTGATTGGTAACCTGAAGCACAGCAATATATATGTCATGGAGGTTCCAGAAGGAGAAGAGACTAGGAAAGAAGCATTCTGCATATTTGAGGAAATAGTGGTAAAAAACTTTCCCACTTTCAGGAAGTATATAAATACACACTCTAAGGGGTGTCACATACTCCAATCAGAATAAATTCAATAGACCTACTCAGAGACACAAACTATTCAGACTGTCAAATCCCAAAGACAAAGAAAATTCTGGAAACAGCAAGAGAAAAACAATCCATCAATTACAAGGTATGCTCAATAAGACTTAGTTCAGATTTCTCATCAGAAACCCAGAGGTGAGAATACAGTGGTATGATATATTTAAGATACTGAAAAAGAAAAACTGCCAGCCAAGAATTCTTTACCTAGAAAAATTGTCTTTCAAAAAAGATGGTGAGTTTAAATTATTCACATTTAAATATAAACTAATAGAATTTGTAAACAAGAGGACAGTACTACAAGAAATACAAAAAGGAACTCTACAGCCTGAAAGGAAAAGACAGAAGAGAAAGGCTTGGAGGAGAGGGTAGATATGAAGATGATCTGAGAGGGTTACAAAAATTGGAAAAAGACAGAAAAATATGATATGATACATGAAAGCTAAAGCATAAAATGTTTGAAGTAATGAATTTACTGAAATAGCATTGCATGTTAATGAATTAAATTCCATCTATATGCTGTCTTCAACAGACTCACCTTGGAACCCAGGATACAAATAGGATATAAATAAAAGTTTGGAGAAAGATGTTTTATGCAAACAGCAACCAAAAAAGAGCAAGTGTAGTTATACTAATATTGGGCAAAACAGGCTTTAAATGCAAAAATGTTATGAGACACAGATAGCTATTATATACTAATAAAAGGGACATTCAATCAGGAGGAAATAACAATCATAAATATCTTTTCATCTAACCAAGAGGCCACAAAATACAGGAAGCAATCTCTGGCCAGTCTGAATAGAGAAATATGCACCTCTACAATAATAATATTTGGAAACATCAATATGTCCCTCACATCAATAGACAGAACAACTAGACAGTGGATCAATAAGGAAACTGAGAACTTGAACAGTATGATAAATGATCTACACCTAAGAGACATATACTGAACAATGTCCCCCAAATCAGCAGGATATACATTTTTCGCTAGTGCTTATGAATCTTTCTCCAGGAGAGACCATAGACCACATATTGCATCACAAAAATGGTCTCAATATATTATACACTATTTCAATTATTTACAAAGCACCTACTCTGATCATATTGGAATGAAGTTGGCAATGAATAATATTCTAGAAATGTGTGCGTGTGTGAGAGAACGAGAGTGTGTGTAAGCAAGAGAGAGAGATAGGTAGAGAGTGTTTTAATTTTTGGCAAATATTTTGCAGTAGTATATTCCATCATTATTAATCTTTAGGCCTGTTTGTTTTTTTCCTAGATGTTAAAACAAATACCATGCAAGGGATTGATTAAACAACAGGAAAATATTGCCTCATAGTTTTAAGGCAAGAAGTCCAAAATTGAGGCACCTGCTAGATGATGCTTTCTCTCTGAAGACTGTAGTGTTTTGGGGCTGCCTCGGGGAGATCCTGGGTCTTTGTTTTTTCTGCCTGAAAATAATATTGGTTTTTGTCCTGGCATTGCACAAATATACACAAAACAAATGAAGTCTAATTTTCTCTCCCAGTTTTATGAGAAAATATAGACTGAACCAAAAGACTTATTTTAAACATTTTGGGATTTTGTTTTTCCTTCATTAAATTGTACTGCATGAATGAGCATTTTTGATAAGATGCATCAATCCACACCCACACAAAAGTTATATTTAATTTTTATACAAAACATAGTTTCCTTTGGGATATATTATGATCTCAAGAAGTCTTGACTACCAAGAAATTTTTACTTCTAGATTAATTTAAACTTTACATAAGAAACAGGTTGTAACTTTTTAAATAACATATTACCTTTTAAATTAAAGAAAGGAATTATAAACAGTAAAGAAATAAATCACCTGTAGCTATTGCCCACCTCTCATTTTCCTGACTTCCAGCCTCCACCATGCCTAATCTGACTTAGCATCTTAAAATCTACTGGCAGAAATGTAATCTAAATAATGGTATTTGTTAAGACACTTCTACCAGCCTCTGCTGGTGATTCTTGATTTTTCCCCGTCATCTAAAGTCTTGTGAGTGGAATGACTCATGGAAAAATCCCAAGTGATAGACCAAGGGTTGGGGAATGAGACATCCAGAGAAAATAGTAAAGTTTCATTAAAAGACATAAACACGAAGAACATTTGAAATGAAGAAAAGTAGAGCATGACTTCTGGTTCAGAGAATGTTCCCAGTTTAACGTTGGTAGCCACATAGTGACGTGATGAAACTGACAGGGCCTTGATGAAAGGATTCTGGGACAAGTGGTCGCAAATGAAGGAAAATCTTCTCCTTATAGTACGTGTGGGTTAAATGGAGAAAAACTGATTTTGTGTGAAGGTATTTCCAGTTCTGACTGATTTACTCTGTTTTTACAAATGATATGGGACAGTGATTTCCTTGGTGTAACAAAAACAACTACCAAAAAAACCCAACAAAATAAATGTGATTACATTTAGTATAGAGAGATTCTGGCTCCTTGAAGACAAAATTAGACATGGAAGCTGCAAATAAGAAATGTTACAACTGTAGAATATGCAGGGTCATCTTGGGATAAGGATACATGAGTACTCCATTGCAGAGTGCCCCATATTATGTCACCACATCTAATTTGTGCATGTTCATGTATGGAAAAGGAGTATGGTATGGTACTATATGGCTGCCTATGATTCATATGGGGCCACGTGGACTTAGAGTGATCTCATCTAAGGGATTTTTCTGTACTTGCTGTAATCCACCTTTTCTATTTCACTGTTATGCATTGCAAAACAACCATTTATATTGGTATAGTGATCAGAGTAAAGTCAGGGAGCATTAGTTCATACAACCTGTCTCCCCCCTAATAGAACCACTGATGGTCTCTTCTGGTTGCCAGGCATTTGTATTTCTTTGAGAAAACAGCCAGAGGGTTCCCAGCTGGCAGTTGAAGACCAGGGCTGCTGGCCAGAGGCAGAGCTGTGGTTCCTTTTGGGCCATGTATGTAGGACTGAAGACTACAAAATGTCTGCAGCTAGTCCTAGAGCAACTGTCCAGTGTTCTGATGTTCTTGTATGAAATCTTGAGGCATGGTGCCAGTCTATTGGAGTCCTTGGAAATCTCATAGCAAAAGTCTCATAATAAAAGTCTGGCATCATAGTTTGAAGGTGAAAGAGCTAGCCAAGAACATTTTTGTTCAATGTGAGGATTACCTTAAAGTCAGTGAGAAGATTGGACAGATAACTAAATTTTGTAAAGAGCTCAGATGACCTGCAGTGTAAACCAGTCCTCCAATGTTACAAACTGTTCTTGGCACCACTTAATAAGGATGCAAAGAGGTTTGCATTTTCATTAGAAAATTTAGGAGATATTCTGGACAAAGGGCAGATAAGTGAGCTCACTGAGTTTTCTTTCAATAGTGTGATGATGGCTCATCTTCAAGGAAACACACAGTCTCCCAATGAGTCATCTGAATCTTTCCACATCAATGAAACTTGGATAAAAAACATCTTAAGGGTATCTCAGAAGAATGGAGAACACTGCCAGGAGAGACACTGAATGGCATGGAAAAAAATACTCAGCTTCAGGAAACCATAAAGCTGCTTGCCTTGGAACATGCTACATGGAATGAAAGCATGCAGGAACTGAAGGAACATGAAAAAAAAAGCTTGAAAATTCCATGATGCAGATGGAACTCATTGTCAATGATAAAGACAGCCTGTTAAAATCTCTGACTGAAATAGTTCTGAAAATGGTAAATGTGTCTGCTGTCTGTGAAGATTACACTGATGCTATCAAGTTGGAATTAGAGGAAAAGAGTAGATATGTGAAAGGAAAACAGCCTCATAATATACATGTGGATGTGTCAAATCACATTGATGCTGTAACCTTAAATGTTAATGTTTAGATGCAAAAGGGAAAAGCAAATGATATATAAAAACTTGTGTAAGGAAAGTCAAGTCAATGAAGCACTTAAATATCAAAATAAACATCTAGAAACTGAACAAGCATCTCTACAGCAGAAAAAATGAACACTTAGAAAAGCAGATACAGAAGTTTTACCAGAAACTGCAAATTCTTCCAGAAGCACATCAACAACACCTCATGCAACTTCCCCTTGAATTAATCTAGCAGGGAAGAGACCATGTGGAAATAGAGAAAAGAATTACCAAGGTAAATGAAAATATCGGTTTTATACAAAAATAACTTGACATGTGCAGCGGAATGACAGAACATCTCAAAAATGAACTGAAGGGCATTGCTTATTTTTATGAAAGTTGGATTAGTTATTAGGTTAGGAAAACTCATAAAAGTTGCCTGTCAGCTCTAGTTACTGAGAGGAAGCTCAATGAGCTAAGACTGGAAAATGAGTAGAACTAGCTGAAGTTGTCAGAGATTGATGGTAAAATCCAACTTACACCGTGTGTTCCTTTTGCCCCCACTATTCCATATGCAGCCCATTGCAGAGACTGAGGACGTTCAGGGAAACCCTTATATCATCAGTTCTCCTGGCAGAGAGGAGGGGGGAGCAGTGAGGGCTCAGGGATCCAGGGTAGTTCTCATATTTGATGCCCCTATTATCCAGTCCCTAAGCATTCAAAAGCCCAGAAGGACCTCCAGCATATTTTACTCTTTCAAAATGATTGGGCTTAATGACTTTTTAATCTGTATGTTAATTAATGCATTTTCATTGATGTTTTATAGAATTACACAGTGTTTTCCATAATATAGATTGTTGTAATATTATTTATAAAAATACACTGTTTTACATGTTGTTGAACCTCATAGAATTAGATAATAAGTATTTCCTTTTAAATGATCAAATTTTTCCACCATTACTTCCACAATAATTGAAATGGAAAATGAGTATAGGTGCTTATAACCTTCAAGTCTGTTTCTAAATACATGAGACAGAATTTTTTTAAAATATAGAAGTTACTTAATATTTATACCATTAAATATTGAGTGATTTTAAGAATAACAGTAAAAGTAATAACAATACTCCATATTACACTTAATTATTTTAAGTGTAATAAATTACACTGCATTAACTGATCCATTTTCAGGAAGTGATATTTTGCAACTGTTTATTTCTTATTTCTTTTTAAAATGTTATATTATTCACAATATTCATTGTAGTTCAAACATTTTGAAATTTTCCTTATTGGAATAAAAGTTTTCTTAACTATTCTGTATTCTCTTATCATTTGTAATGAATTTCCTGAAACCAAGAATAATTTCTTTTAACTTCTGTTTCTTTTTATTAGTATTAGGGTTTCCTTTTTTTTCCTTAAAGCTTGGATCCCATAAAAAAGAAATGGGTTAGAAATCTAGCATTATTTTATTTTACAAAAAGATTTCCTGGTGTTCAGTTTTACCAATTACATATAATGTTTCATTTATCACTTAACTGCAATTAGTGTTAGGTTCATTATCAATGACTTTGGAAATGGGCAATGTTTTACCGTACATTCTAAAATGTCTATAGATATTCATTTTTCTTATAAAATTTTCCTCAGAAATTGGTATGACTCTTCTTGAAGATAAGATCAATATCAATTACTTACTTTAACCCTTAACCAGAGACAATCCATTTATTTGTTATTATTTTGATAAAATCTTTCTAGGTTAATTTTGTGATCTATCATTAAATGACTGTTTCTTCATAACCACAAATTCATGTGCCTAGATAAATGAGAACTACTTTTTATATTCATTAGAGTTTCTTCTTCTATACATTGTAAATTTATTTAAGACATGTCTTTAGGCATAATGACTTGTTACTAATTAGGATTCTATGTAATTTGAGATAATAATCATTGTTTCCTTAATTACCCCCTTCTTTTTTCTCCTTTTAATTATGCTCTATTTTTATTTCCCAAGCAAATAGGTATATCAAGAAGATGAAAAAAATTCATTACATATTTGCCTGTACTTTGAAAACCTTAAACCCTGGAGAAGAGAGTATAGTTGAAGAGGGAATAAAATATCTTTGGGGAGGGATGAAGTTGCTAATGTATTTCCCTACCCATGTCACCCACACAAACACCAAGGCAAAGAAACATACACATCCAGAGCACCCCAGAGATTAGGAAGGGGAGAACAAGCTCAGGCAGGGTGTTGTGGTAAGGAACTAGAGATGGATAGGCTATAGGACTGGTATAGGCAGAAATTCCAAGACTAATTTTAAGACAGTTCTGCATGCTTGATATGACTGTGGAACAGCAGCAAGTTGAGGAAACTAAGATCATGTGGATCCAGTATTATCTGTTGCAGGGTATGAGAACAAGTGCAGAAATCCATACCCTGAGAAAGCCTTGGTGTAGAAGCCCCACACCCTGTATTATGGAAAAATGCAGCCATGAACCCTCAATGAAACTAGCACTCTCATGTCTTAATAAAATCACTTCCTCAAAAAATAAACATTAATACACTAACCATTTTCTCATAATCATGGCATGTTTCTTCATTTAGCCTCATTCCTATGGTCATTTACAGACTTTATATAACTTAAGACATGGTACATGGCTCCCACTTTGCCATTTCAGGTAATAAGGTGACAATTCAGTTGCTGTACTCAGTACTTGCAGAATACTCAAAATTTAGAAATATACTTTTTCTCTTAATTTTCCCTTCCTGTGGTACATATTTCAACTTACTAATCAGAATTGATGGGTTGGGAAAACCCCCGAAGTGGCAAAAACATGAGAAAGGTCATGAACATATGAGAACATGTGGTATATTTTGAAATTCTAAAGCAATGCAGCGGTGACCAAAATGTGTGCCTTAGCCTCAATATTCTAAACTTTAAAATGAAGAATAGCCTGGAGAATTTGCAATATCCCTTTCTATTTTGCCATTTTATAACCTTGTTTATTAATATTAATTCATTAATATTAATGAATTTGAACCCATCTCAGAACAAGTATTCTCAAATAGCTTACATTGTGACTTGAAAACAATACAAGAAATTTAGATCCTTGGTTATGTGTTATTTTTTGAAAATTCTCTTGGCCTGTTGGAAAACTGGAGCCAATGGTAAAGATTGTATATGTTTACTTAGGATTTCTCTTTTTAAATACTTGAAGGTAAAAATGTAAGTGATATTCAAATGATGAGAGTGTGTTTGAAGCTAGTTTGGCACCATCATGAATATGCAGACAAGTGCCTCAGCTGGTGTCACAGAGGCAACTCTGGGTGCCAGAGACCCATTTCTCAGATTACACATAACTTCCTCATGAACCTGATGAATACTTGTCCACTAAAGACCTTGAATTATTTTCATATCACTAAACTTCATAATTTTCTTTAATTCAATTTACTTTGACTAATGAGTTTTTGGTTTAATGATGACTCTAGCACTGGGACCATATTTTGATCCAGACATAGTCTTCATCATCAGGAACTCACAGTTTGGTGTATTAGACTGTAAGGGAAATGAAGATTTATCACAGTGGTTGCAGATCAGAGCTGTGAAAATATCAAGTACTAGGGGCCATAGGATCCCATTTTGTGGGTTAAGAACACTCCAGGAGAAAGTTGTGACTCAGGTAAAACTTACTACTTAATTAGGACATAGCCATGAAAAAGTTAGTAAAATAACAAATTCAGGTCATGGATACAGCATATGCACAGAAATGATGGTGATGTACTATAAGAAAATTATTATTAAGAATTGTGAATTCATAAGCTTTCTAATCAATAGTTTTTGCTGTTTTAGCCTGAAATTGTGAATGATTAGCTTTTGTCCTTTGGAATGGTATAATGCTGCTATGTAGGCAACCCCATCATCTATTACCTAAAAACTAATGTTTAAAAGGGGCATGTCCCTGGACATGATATTTACTCATCCTGTTTATATGCCCTGTAAAACTAAAAGCTAAAAACCTTTATGTTCCTGTTCAGTGTACCATAAGTAGAATAGAACAAAGACCCTTCAAGACACGATGTCTCTCCTGTGGAGGGCTGGCCACCCCCGGCCCTGGTTACTTTTGATGAGGTCATTCCTCATGTGTTGCAAGACACATTGAAGTTCTGAGATTTGGAACCCCTTAAATGTGTGTGTGAACCCATTTACATATAGGAATATTGTAGATATTCTTAACAGATAAAATGTGGGCTCATTTGTGCATAGGACCTTCAACCAGTGTATTGAATCAGTTGTCTCTTAACCATGTGACTGTAGTACTCAGAAGGAAGAGAAATCAAGACACAGTGAGTCAGTAAAAATCAAATGTCAAAATGCTTTCTGATTCTGTAAAGGATGATAACATAAATAAAATAAACAGAAATGGAAATTGAACATTGTTTCAGTGATCTTTTTTTCCTGATAAATACAGCCTGTTTTCCTCTTTTAGGACTAACTAGCTGTTTTATAGCACATTGAAGGACAAAGAAAAATATATATATTACATAAATAAATGTGTCTGTTTTATTAAATAATATTTTATTAGCACTCAGGTTCACTACCCATTTAGAAATTATCTTGTAATTCCATTTTTTTGCTAACATATTCTATCAGTTTTTTTTAAACAGTGAAGACTTTGAATTCACCCTAATTTTTGAAGTAGAGAGTTCTTGGTGGGCTGTTTTCCTCTTTCAGGATCTTAAATACATCATGCAAGATGATGACGTAACAGGAGAGTGACCCAAGGGAAAGACAAGACAAGGCATGCCAAGAAACCAGGAACTGAGGTGGTGCAGTTGTTAGGGTGCCTCTCTCCCACATCAGAGGTACCCAGGATTGAATCCTGGTGAAGACAGGAGGAGAAGGATGAGAGAAGAGGGCAGGAAACAGACACAGAGAATTGCACAGTGAATGGACACAAACAGCAAAAAAATGGAGGGAGGGGGGAGTTCAAATGGATAAAAAAAGTAAATAAATTCATAAATCTTTTAAAAATATATATAATGTCACTTTCTTCTCACCTCCATGGTTTCTGATGAGTTTCTGATGAGTGGTTCAAACTTTATCTCTTACTACTTTCAGAATCCTCTCTTTATCTCTGATATTTGTCATTTTGAATAGTAGATGTCTTGGGGTAGGTCTATTCAGATTTATTCTGTTTGGGATGTGTTGCCCTTCTTGGGTATTGGTATTTACGTGTTTCATAAAAACACAAAAAATACTTTCTATTTCTTTTCATAGAATTTATTGGGAGAATAAAGCTACCTCATCTGCCCTGCACCTACCCCAGGACCTATGGGGGAATGGCTAGTTGTGACAAGAGAGTGCAATATTTCTTATTTTGATAATACCGTCCTGAAGCATGAAAATATACACTGAACAAATAGACACAAATAGAGAGTTGGGCACAAAAACACAGAACTCACAAATGTTATTTATAATTTTCATTCTCTTATAAAGTAAGTTTAACTGTAAAATAACATTATATTCAAAAGATCTCCTTGAAGGTTATTTCTGATTAATCTGCACTAAGGCCATGCAGATTTGCACAAGAATTTTATTCGTTATTGGCTCCCAAAGCTTTAAAATACAATCTACAATATTTTCTTTTACCTCAGAGCTTTGATTATTTCCCATTTTGACTTTGACAGATATCAGATGAACAAAACCATTTACAGTAAATACTTACTGAGGTGCACACTCAACTTTTGTAACAAAATACAAATGAGGGGAATGCTCATAAGGAAGGGGGATTTCTGTGATTTCTGTATACAAGATGAGGCTTCCAGACTACAGAAAGAACTTCACATCCAGGGAGAAGGATCCTTACCAGGGAAATGAGCATACAACTTTTCTATTACAAACTGTGCCAGGATTATACCCAGAAACACTTAGGTGTGTGGTGTGGGTTAAAGCATGGCACTATTGAATGCAGTAGGTTAATCAGTTTTTAAAATAACACAAAGATCTTGAAACACAAATTAACAGTTATTGAAGTAAATTAACTTACATATTGAGGGAAATCTTACATATTCATATAACACCTCTTTTCATATAGAAGTTTTCTTTAATATTTCAATGTGTTCCCCTGGTCATGTCAACCTTCAAGTATGGTTTAAGAAATAGTGGATCAATCAATTAAATTAAAGTACCATCCTTCCAAGATGTACGTCTAGATGGTCCATTGAAGTGAAAATGAAATATTCATAAGAATTATATTTAAACCATATTCTGGAAACATTATCTTGGGAATTAATGATATATAAAATTTCAGTAAGTATAAATTAATAAGATTAATTTACTTAATTAAATAAGTAGTCAATTAATAAGATTAGCTAAAAACTCATCAGTCAGAATTATTTTAAGAGATGAAATATATCTGATAGCCAGCTCTGTTCATGGATATTCAGTGTTTAGTGGTAAACCTGACTCAAATCTGCACTTTACTTTAGGATGTTGAGCCTCAGAGCTGAACTCTCCTACTCCCCTGGGACCTGATGATCCTGAGGATGTCCCAAACATCTAGGGGTGTTGCCCTGGACTGAATGTTGTAGTAGGCACACAGGGGCCACTTGGAAAATGCTGGATTGCAAACTCTAATTCTGTCTTTTTTGCCTGCTGTGACTATTTTCTTTTCATATAACTTTCAGCTTTCCCTCAGTTAACATAACTACCAACCAACTTCTTGAGCACTTTCCTCTTGGGAGCTAAACCACCATCATGGAAGGAAAGGTTGCTTTCCATTCTTTTCTCTGGGTCTTTGGTTCTCTTCCTGTAGGAGTCAAATGTTTGTTGTGTATAGCTCTTGTTTTCATAAACTTTGTCTCCTCTAATTCTAAGATGGATTTTCTCTCCTGCATTGATTTTCTGTGAAGTTACATTTTATATTATTGATGTTCTTTGGGCATTAATCTGAGTTTCAACTGATGCTTTTGAATCATACACTCAATTTCTGAATTTTCACACTGTAAAGATGACTGCTTTTTTGGGGAACTTTTGAACTATAAGCAATTCTTTAACTTGATTTTCTTCACATACCAATTTTTTCTTTTTTTATTAATTTTTTTTTTAATTTAAAGAAGCTTTAGATTACTTAAGTTACATAAAAAATATAGGGTATTCCCATATCCTCCTCAGACACTTTCCCACATTAACAACATCATCTTTCATTAGTGTGGTACATTTTTAACAGTTATGAACACATAATGAAACATTGCTACTAACTCTGGACTGTAGTTTAGATTATAGTTTACACTCTGTCCTGCACAATTTTGTAAATTATGACAAAATATATAATGGCCTATTTCCATCATTGCCATGTGATGCAGGACAATTCCAATGTCCTCAAAATGTCCCCATATTACACCTATTCTTACCTCCCCCTTTTCTCAGAACCTCTGGTGACCATTGTCTTTACAATAATGATAATAGTTCTTCCATTGCCATAATAATAATAAGTCTATAATAGACTAATAATAAGTCTACTTTACTCCATTATTCATGCCCCAATCTTGAGGATTTTGTGATGGTTATACCCATTCTGTTTCTAATTGAGAGGGGGCTTAGATCCAATGGTGCAGATGGATGGAACTATTTGCTTGCAGTCACAGACACTCTCTGTTCCTTGGGATGGGCATTGTCCATTATCATCTACTTGTTATTTGTCCTGGGTGAGTCCACTGAACTGGAGAATAGTTGTTGCAACTCTGCTGAGATTCAGGGCTCAACTAACACATGGATGGACCAAAGATTTACATCTCTTGGACATATATAAAACAAGTATAATACTATTTATAGGTTCAAATAAAAATGGCAGAAGACCCGTGTGTAGGGAAACTATAAATGAGTCTAACTCTGTTACAAACTGAAGCATAAATTCCAAAGTAAGGCCCACTAACAAGGCACTGAATTCTTGTGATTATCTGCCCTGTTTATAGTGTCTGGATGTCTCTAGAGTCCTCAGGAACCCTGCTGTTTGAGGCACTGTTTACTGTGGCAGTAAATGAGATACTGTTGAGATGTGCATATACGTAACCTCCCAACTCACTTTGAAATCTCATAGCCATTGTGGCAGTTTGATATAGTTATGAATTCCAAAAATAGATTTTGGATTATACTTATAAACTGGTCTGTTACTCTGGGTTTGATTAAGTTATGATTGGGGCTTTGATTGGGTCATGTCAGTAGGACTCAGAGATAAAACTACATAGCAGAGCAGAGGAGTTAGTTGGAGTTTTGATGTTGGAGTTTTGAGTTGCAATATTGATATTGGAGTTTTAATACTGGAGCCCAGGAAAGCAAACACACAGAAAAGTTTGGTCGTGAGGAAGGAGATAAGGCCCCAGGAAGAGATGAGTCATTCACCTGATAGTCTATACCTGGCCTTGTGGAGAGATGCAAGCCTAAGCCCAGAGAGAGGCAAGCCCTGGGAAGAGAGGAACCCAGGAAGCCTGAAGCCTGGAAACATCATCAGCCATCTTGCTCCAACACATGGCCATAGACTTTGGTGAGGGAAATAACTTACACTTTGTGGCCTTGTAACTGTAAGCTTTCACCCCAAATAAACACCCTTTTATAAAGGCCAACAGATTTCTGGTAATTTGCATCAGCATCACTTTGGCTGAATAATATAGCCATAAAAACTCATATGTATTTAACATTTTCCCCTTTTGGTCAAGGTCTTTTTCCAGATGCATTGCTAGTTGGTGCTTGGTAATAATCCCTCCATACCACAGAGGGTTACTACTGGGAGTCAGGTCTCCCTCCAGGAGGAAGGTAGTTCAATTATATACTGGCTTTGGCTAAGAGAGAGACCACATTCGAGCAATAATTATGCTTTCAGGAGGTAATACTAAGGCAATATATAATATTAGGCTAAGTTTCAATTTCAGAAGAAAAAGTTCATAAGTACAATCATCAATATCAAGGGCCTGGTGTAGTGATCAGTCTTCCTTCACTGAGTATTGCCTTGTACTTGGGGAATTCTTGCTGCCTATTAGAGAATATAGCAGATCTCGACAGGGTGGGAATTCAATACTCCTGTGGTTATTGTATGGGTCTCCACCCACCAAGACAATGCCCCATGAACACTTGAACATATTTATATGCCTTAGAGACATGCCACAGGTGAATAACTCCCCATTCATCCCCATCACCAACACCCCATACCAGTGATCCTCCCCTGCCACAGTTGTGACCATTCTGTGATCCAAAGCCTCTCCAAAATGAAGCCAACAAGAGGCAAGATGGCATTGGTTTAGGAGGGCACTCATTAGTCAGATCTCTGAGGATGGCCAGTTGTGGACAGGGTCCTGCCCGTGGGTCTGTGCTGTGGGCACATAGAGCATAAAGCTTGGGACATCTACCAGCAGGCAAATTGACAACGTGGAGTTATTGGTAGAGATTCGTGAGTTTTAAGCCTGCCTGTGGTGGTTAACACAGATGGCTGAGCCCCACCTCACAGGGAAAAAGGCTGGTTTGAGCCATGAATCCCGCACCTGCAACTCCTGCTCCTGGTGTGAGGGAGCATTCTCTGAGAGAGGGAGGGTTCTGACAGAAGGTGGTGAGGGGTTTAAATTCTGTGGATTTGGCTGCCTAGACACCCTCATAGCTTTGGGGAACAGATAAGCTGGCTTGCAGCAGTGCCAGGCTGTGGGTAGAGGCAAATCTGCTGAGGAAACCTGATTTACCCGGCAGCCCTCTGACACTGAGGCTTGGCTCCAGAGGGGGTGGAGTCAGCCAATTTTATTGCTCTGCACTGACAAGCATCAGAGCTTCAGGTCTGCTGGGGAGGCCAGGAAGTGGGAAGTGCTTGATTAGCTTCCATGAACCTATTTAGGGTCCCCTCAGTGAGGAGGGTGGTCTAGCAGAGGACTATTTTTGGGTCCCTTTTATCACCAAAAAAAAAGACAGTCACTTTAAAAAATGAATTCTTCTTTTTAATTTAGTTTAATACGTAAAATTTGCCTCAAAACCTGCAGACAGAACCCTGCAGGGAAATTGATTGATAAACACAAGCAGGCTGAGAGGATCCACAAGGACTGTAGAAGAAACACTTCTTCCTTAGCTTTGTTTGAATGCTTACTTGTGTGGTTGTTTGGTTTTTCTCTGTTTATTTGTTGTCTCTTGATTTTCTTTCTTCTTTCCTCCCCCGTTTCTTTTTTCCTTTTTTTTTTTAATTAGGTGCTGCTAGCTTGCCTATTCTCTGCTGTGCTTCTTC
>JAQZBX010055300.1:0-18452 GCA_029593785.1 Cabassous unicinctus | reverse complement strand
GGAGAATCACTATCTACATCAGAGGGTTGTTACGAAGATCGAGAGATGAGGCTTAGCGAGCACCCGACCAGTGGCGTGGCACACGCAGGCACCGGTCTGGCTTCTCCCCCGCGAGCTCCACGTTTTCAGGGCCAAGGCTGTGCCTGCCCAGTGAACTCTCCCCTCCTGTGGGTGGTGGAAGGCCTGGCCGTGACTTCCGGGACTTGCCCGATGGTTGGGGTAGCCATGTTCACCACAGCAGTGTTTCGTGATTTCAAAAATCTTTTTTCCCTTTGAAAATTAAAAAAAACCTTGCCTCTTATTGTCTTGCAAGGCTGTGGGGTTTGAATCTCGCTCCCGGCCTGTAGGGAAGCCTCACTCTGTGCCTGCTAGCAAACCCGCCCCCCCCCCGCCTTCTGGGGGTACACCGGGCTCCTGCCCAGGCCTGGGCTCCACGGCGCGGGCGGGCGCGGGTGGACAGTCCAAGCCTGGCTTTTCTAGGGCTGGCGTCCACCCCGATTGCTGGGCAGGCAAGCTGCCCTTAGACTTGACACCTCGTCCACAAAAGAGAGAGCTCTGCAATTCCCAGAAAGCCTTCCACTACTAGAGAAGGGCAAACTTTTGTGTTTTCTTTCCCCTCCACAAGGCTGTAGTTGGAGGGGGAGTCACAGGCTGGGGCTCTGCTTCTGGGACCCAGGTCACTCACTGCGTGGCCTTGGGATCACCCCAGAGAAACGGACAGCTTAGGCTCAGTAGTCCCTCGTGAGCTGGTGCTGAGGCCAATGTAGTGGCTGGGGCCCCAGTGGGAACCTATCCCCGGCCGCCTGCCCCTCCTCACAGCGCACTCCCTGCCTCCACGTCTGCACTTGGGCCTGCTGTGCCCACTGCTGGGTTCCCGCTCAGCCTGCTTGCCTCCCAAGGCTCCCGCCCTCCTGCCCGTGTTTGAGAGCAAGGGAAGGACCAGAGCCAGGGCCCCCGGCCTGCTCCCGGCAGCTCAGTTGAGTTGTGTGATCTGGAGCCAGCAGCTTTCCCCATCTGGGCCTCAGCTTCCCCATCTGTAATGCCAGGACTTGATCCAGCATGTTTTGAAAACCATAGAAGCTGCAGTTTGAAAAACCTGGGTCTCTGTGAGACTTCCCTCCACGGCTCCGACTGCTGATTCCTTCCGCTCAGCTCCTGTGTGGAGCCACTCTGCCCTCTCCCTCAGTTATCTCACCAGTGCTGGCAGGGCCTGGGGGACAGCAGCATGCGCTCTCCCTTTCCCACGTGTGCCTCGGGATTCCTGGCAGATTGCAGTAGTGTGGGAGCCAGAAACCTGTCCCAGCCTCCAAGGACAGGCCAGGTGGCCCTGGACAACACTTAGGCACCCTGAGCCTCGGTTTCCTTGGTCTGTGAAACAGGGAGACTTGGCTCTCGAGGATGTTGGAGGGGAAAGGGATCCAATGGGAAGGTGCTTTGTTCACATGTACCTGGGCGTGGATAACGAGTAAATGAATTCTGTCAGTTCATGCAACCCTGACCACTGGCTGTTTAGCTCCCACCATGCCACCCAAGTGACCTGGTCAGTGACCTGTTCCTAGCGCTAAGCAGGTGAGGGCTGCAGGTCCCAGGGTTTAATTTCCCCAGGTCACCGAGGACTCTGTGTCTGTGTTGCAGGCTCTGCTGTGGCCTTCTATGCCAGTCTTGCAGCAGGGACGGCTGCCCCACAGACCGTGAAGTTCAACACGACTCACCTCAACGTCGGCAGCAGCTACTTCCCCGAACACGGCTACTTCCAGGCCCCTGAGCGTGGGGTCTACCTTTTTGCAGTGAGCGTTGGATTTGGCCCTGGGCCAGGCACTGGGCAGCTGGTGTTGGGAGGTCACCACCGGACCCCAGTGTACGCCCCCGAGGGGCAGGCAATGGCCTTTGCCGTGGCTGAGCTGCAGAAGGACGAGAGGGTGTGGTTTGAGTTGACCCAGGGGTCAGTGACAAAGAGAAACCCACCGGGCACTACCTTCGGGGGCTTCTTGATATTCAAGACCTGAGCTCTGGGGCACGGCTCGGAGCGGACAGCTTTCCTTGGCCTGGGGCTCTGGCTGGAGTGGTCTGGAGACCGTCCAGTTAGTTCGCTGTCCCCTGCGAGGCAGCGTGGGGTGTGGCCTCCCTCTGGACACCGGGGCCTGGATACGCCTTCGGAAGAGGAGGACTGGAACGCTTCCTTGGGGCGGGGCCTGGTCCGAGGGGAGCGTGAACTTGGCATCGGGCTTGGAATCCCGTTCTTGGCCACACCCCTGTGTTGGACAGCTTCTTTGGTGTTTGCTCCTGTGGTTGGAAACTTCTGTACAACATTCCAGACCTTTCTCCCGCTTCCTCTTCTTCCTAACCTTATGCTAGAAAATTCTCCTTTTCCAGAAGAAATCTGTTCAAGGTGGAGGTGGCATTTGGATGTTGTTCATGTTAATCCTGAGGACGAGCGGTCCCAAGGCCGCGGAGCTGACGGGCAGAGCCCACCCAGCCGGTCTCTGTCAGGACTGGCTGACGTGACCGAGGGAAGGGAAATCGGTGTCTTTTCCTGGGTTTCAGTTGTTCTTTGAATTTTTTTGTACTTTGACTTTTGCTGCTGTTTATCACACAGTGTAAAAGGCCCTTAGGACAAGACATGCCAAACACTAAGTAAGATAGAATCCTTGTAACATCTCTAGCCAGGAGGGGACAGGGGAGGGAGTGAGTGAAGACCATACGACTCTCCCTCAGGCCTTGTCGACTTTGGAATAAAGCGATGCCCTCCCCTTCAAATCGCTGCCTGGTTACTGCTCGAGAGCAGAACTCTTGGGGAAAGTAGGTCAAAGTAGGCGACAAAACGAGACCCTCTGGGGTAAGTATGCTGTTTGTTTTTCCAGGCCATCTCTGCCCTCACAATTCCAGGTGATTGTACAGAGAACCCTCTGCGGCCTCCACGGAGGTGCAGTTACTCCCACAGCCTCAGTGCATGGCTCTTGGCAAGTTACAGATCCTGCGGCACACAGGCTTCAAAGAGGCGTCCGACACCTAGTCGCCAGAAAAGAAGGGTTTTGGTTTGTGGTAGCTCTTCAATGTCTTTTGCACAAGAAAATCAGATGGGGCTGGGTAATGGAAAGAACAGGAGGTGTCCAGCCTGGCAGGAGACAAGGGTTCTCGTATGCGATTGGCTTGTGACAGGATCCTCTTGAAAGACTTACACTAAGCCGTGGGCCTGGGAAGAAAAAAGGTCCGGCTGTTTCTTCGCCAGTGATGGCAGGCGTGCGGATGGAGGTGTTTGGTGGGTCAAGACAACCAAGGTAAACACATTATTTTACGGGCCGTCATTAATTCAAAGAGTTGTCTCTCTGAACTGACCAACCCTAAGCTCTGTGCGTTCAATGTGCTAAAACATCAGTGTCGATGAAGAGCCACTAGCCTGGCCCAGTGCTCAGGCGCCAGCAAGGCATGACGGGGTTTAGTCACTCCAGTCCAAGGACTGGTCACCCTTGCTGCTGGTCAGACCGCTCAGTGACTTCTTTTCTGCTCAGTCCACCCTACTACTGGACAGGATTTGCTGAGGCTAAGTTGCAAGATTAGGGTAATGCAATCTAATCATTTGGGATGTTTGCATGGAATTCTTTGCATGGCATGCACAGGGTGAATTGGTTCCCCTGTCCTGGTGCATGTCTTCTGGCCCTCATAGGGGTGGAACTCTTCCCAAGGGCTGGTAAACCTCAGCCAGTAGTTTGTACCAGTCATTCCAGACAGGTTTCTGGGGTGACACTAGACAAATAGGGTGCTTCCATGAATAAATTACATAAAAACTTCACATTGAGCTTAAGTTCAAATTTTCTGTTTACACAGTTCTATAATTAGGACTCCAGATTAGCAAGAATTCTAAAGTTCATTTGATATAGTTCTTCTCTTCACTAAGACACTTAATAACTCTTGGTGGAAACCCCTTTTCGGTGACCTCCAAGTAACCCTCCCGGTCCCCTCCGCCCCCCGGTTATCCAAACCAATGTTAAAACACCCTTCATGTTCAGACCTAGACGGCAGACTGAGCACACAGTGGTACCGTCTCCAAATCTGACTGAAAAAACAAAATACTGAAAAATATCATTGGAAAACAAGAATGAGTAGCATAAAGAGATCAGAAAATTTTAATAATTTTTGAAAACTAGAAAGTAGAAAGAATCAAGAATAAAATGAAATAGCAACAGGACATTGCCACCCCAAACATTTGATACCGCTGTAGAGATGGGAGTGATTTCAGGGGAGCTCCAATGTCAAGCCGCTACGTCAACGCCTGCACCCCATCCACCTGTGCCTGCGCTAAGCGGCCCAGTCCAGTGGAGGCTGTTGGTCCTGGCCCCGGCCACCCGGTAGCTGCTGGCCCTCTGAGAGTAGCAGCTGGCCCTTTGAGAGTGGCTGCTGGCCCTCTGAGTAGCAGCTGGCCCTCTGAGAGTAGCAGCTGGCCCTCTGAGAGTGGCTGCTGGCCCTCTGAGAGTAGCTGCTGGCCCTCTGAGAGTAGCAGCTGGCCCTCTGAGAGGCAGGACACTCCCGCACCCAGAAGACAGGTGAGAGCCGAGTCGTCTGCAGGCGTCTCCACCAACCACAACGTGGTGTCAAGACAACCGCTGCTCCATACTTTGGTTGTGAAACGCTGTGAAAAGGACATAGTCTATTAAAATGTTTCTTAAAACTCCCCTTTACCCTCAAACTCTAAAGCTCCCCTTTATCTAAAAAAACATTCGAGTCCTCCCCGGCTCTGGCCTGAGCACCATTCCTCCATCCTCCATCAGGAAGCTCGCCCAAACCCGGCCTGGCAAGGCAGAACTCTCCCTGGAGGTTGGCGGAGGTAAATAAACCAGGTGTGGGGAGTGAGAATCCTCTTTAGCAGGAAGGGGAGAAGGGCTCAGACGGTTTCCTATATTTGCTCTCACAAACGTCAGTCATCCCCGCACTCCCTGATAAAAGCGGGAGGCGCAGGTGAAAAGAAAGGCAGCAAACGGGAATTTACTCATAGAGCTGGGCAACTGTCCCCAAATTGCTGAACATTTGTGGAAAACTAGCGTCATGAGCAAGAAGAGCCAAAACTCAACTGTCCCTCTCTAGAAACTGCAGGAAATTGGAAATTTAAACTCTGATCACTGCCACCTAGATCCTGGATTCTAAATACACCCCCTGCCCAAAGAATCAGAATGCCCCGGAGAAATGGCTGATCCCAGGGCTTGGGCAAGAAAGCAAGTGCCAAAGCATAAGGAAATGCTGAAAAATGATGGGGACCCATCTAAAGGACTCGGGCCAGTTTGATGAACTCCCAGTGGCCATATCCGGATCAATCTGAACATTAAAACAAATAATGAGGGAAGCGGGTGTGGCTCAGTGGATAGAGCCCCCGTTTACCATATGGGAGGCCCGGGTTTGCGTCCCGAGGCCTCCTTGTGAGGGCACGCCGGCCTGAGCGGTGTGGTGGGCTGATGCAGCAACCTCAGGGCAGGAAGCGGGTGTGGCGCAATGGATAGAGCACCCGTTTACCATATGAGAGGCCCCGGGTTCGCTTCCCGGCGCCTCCTTGTGAGGGCAGGCCGGCTCGCGTGGCGCTGTGGGCTGATGCAGCAAGACCTCACAGCAAGGGGGAGATAAGCAGACACAGAGAAGACACGCAGCGAATGGCACAAGCAGAAAGGGGGGGATAAATAAATAAAATAAATCTTTAAAAAATAAAATAAAATAAAAATAAAACAAATAGTGACCTAAAAGATTATAATCTGAGTCCATACTGATAATAAAATAAATAGTTAGAGAAGGGAAACATTCTTCCCTGAAGTGTAGAATGCCAGTTATTCTACTGGCATCATATAATTGTAGATGTAATAATGGAATTTAAAAATGACCACTTTGTAACCATCATAGTAATATCAGATTCACTAAGAATCATCAAGTATCTCCTCATAACTCAATTACGATAGGAAAACGCTAACCTTACAGGAGAGAAACGAGGTGAACATCGCCTTTGACAAGTGACATTGACATCAGTAATGGGGTACACTGACATCACCTCAGCCTCCTGATGGGAGAGGACATGGACGTCATGTCCACAAAATAACCAGCTGCACGCTACAAAAATTAGGGCCACGATAGACCACAGTTGGGGAAACGTTCTAGGTTAAAGGAGAATAAAGATACATGACAACTAAACGCGGTGCAAGACCCTGGAACAGACTCTGGCCAGAAGAATGTGCTCTCTAGCACATTAGAGCAACTGGTGACAACAGGATACTGTCTCTGGATTAAGGTATTGTTAATTATTATGGCATTGCCGGTAAACTTACTGAATTATGTGTGTGTGTGTGTGTGTAGGTATATGTGAGTTCCTATACACATGCACACACAGTGACAAAGCAATTTGGCAAAAAGTAAGTTTCTGTAGGGTAAATGGGAGTTCTTTCTACTATTTTTGCAACTTTTCTGGAAGTTTGAAATTATTTCAAAATAAATATAAAAAGTTAAAATAGAATTTGGTTGTTGAAAGACACTCAGTAGCTGGACTGGAAAGCAGGTGGTGGGATGGAGGACCTCTAAGATAGTACAAAAAGACAATGGATGGAATGAGAAACAAGCTGGAAATACGGAACGTCCAGAAGACCTAATATTTGCTAATAGCAGTTCAAGAAAGAGAAAAGAGAGGGAGGGAAGGAAACAAAGAAAGAATGGAAGAAACAAAATAAAGGCAGCCCCAAGGAAAGATGGAAAGGACCTGACTAGTGCTAAGCAACAGAATGAATGTGCCTAGACATAGCTGGCTCAAGCTTCAGAACTTCAAGGGTATGAAGAAATTCTACATTCCTTGAATGAAAAAATTCATTAAACCACAAAGGACTGTGACTCAAACTCGTGCTGGACTTTTCCCTGGCAACAGTGGATGCTAGAAGATCATGGAGTAATAGCTTTGGAGTTAGAGTCTATCTTCAGCCAAACTACTAGCCAAGCATGAAGACAGAAGCAAACAGGAAATAGTGCTTTCTGAAATGCTTGATTGAAACACCTCCCACAACAGAAAGGTCTCTTTTTGGTGTAGTCTTTCCATTCTTTCTTTTAGATGTTTTCCCAACACTTACTTGTTTCTCAGCCATATAGTAGGGAAATGGAGACCAGAGCAAAATATGCTTCATCAACTGGAGTCGTCATCTTGACTCTATGTTTTTTTTTTTTTTTTAATTTCTCCACCCCCTCGTTGTTTGCACTTGCTATGTCTGTTCGTTGTGTGCTCGTCTTCCTTTTTAGGAGGCACTGGGAACCAAACCCGGGATCTCACATGTGGGAGGGAGGTGCTTAATCACTTGAGCCACCTCCGCTCCCTGCTTTCTTGAGTCTTTCATTGTGTTTTCCTTCTTGTGCCTCTTTTTGCATTAGCTTGCTGGGCCAGTCTGTTGCATCAGCTCACTGTCTTGCTTGTCTTCTTTAGGAGGCACCGGGAACCAAACCCGGGACCTCCCATGTGGTAGGTGGGAGCTCAATCACTTGAGCCACATTCGCCTCCCTAAATGAGCTTTTAAAAATGGCCCTGGAAGGACTTCTGGGAAGATGGGAGGACTAGAAAGGCAGAGGGCTCATGTCTCTCCCAGAAAAAATGCTAGAGGACAGGCAGAAATATCTGGAAAACTATTTTAGGGCTTAGGACACCAGGAAAGGGCTAGACACCACCCAGAAGAGAGGGGCGAAGGAAAGGAGTCTCAACTGGCTGGAAAGATCCCGTGAGTAGAGCTGCAGTAGCAGCTGCTGGTACCCATGCCCCACCTTCGGAACAAAGAGCACTGGACCCTCTAGCCCCTGACAGGTGGCTGTGGACTGGGGATTGCAGGGGTCCTGTTGCCCAAGAAAGGGGAGGGAGGGACACAGCCTATGGCAAATTCAGATTTTGGCCAACGCACTTGATCTGCTGTGTTGGAGGGGTCGCACACTTGCAGGCTGGGTGGGACCATGACATTATTTGCCCTGAGAGCAGGCAGGTTGCTAAAGATGTGTGCCTTCCCAGACACCTCCCTACTGCCCTGGGCTGGTTGAGGAAGAAACAGGAGGGAGGGTGCAGCAGGCCAAAGGAGAAGAGCAGCTTCTGGGCAAATTTGTTTGCCAGGGTGGGCCAGCCCCGAGGACATTGCTTCTGCACTGCCCCCGCATGGGGTCACAGTGAATGCATTCTCCCCTAGCTTTTGGGGCCTGAGCTGAGAGGTCTGCCAAAGAGTGCCATCTGCTGGCAGACCAGGGGAGTGCACCCAAAGAAGGGAAACGTAATAATAAATAAATATAAGAGGCAATCTGTCGCCTTCACTGCCCCCCTCTCCAAGGCCCTTGGAAACTGGCCTGCACCCCATTGCTGGGTCCTTAGCCTTGGTTTGAGCAGTTAAACAGGGGTGATCCTAAATATCTAAAACAAGTTGAACCAAGAGCCAAAGAACTGGTTGCACACAGCTACTTAGCAGTAAATCCCTAGGCAAGACGAAACTTGACACCGGTGTCAACTCAGCATCAGAATCAGATGCCTAGATAGGCAGCAGAAAATTACACGCCATACTTAGAAAAAAGAAGAAATGATTTAGGCAAAGGAACAAATCAAAGCTCCAGATGAGGTAGAGGACTTGAAACAACTAATCAGTGATGTTCATACAAATCTCCTAAGTCAAATCATGGAGTTGAAGGACAACATGGCTAAAGAAATAAAGGACATTGAGAAGACACTAGGTGGGCACAAAGAAAAATGTGAAACCTTGACTAGAAACATAACAGAGTTTATGGGAATGAAAGACATAAGTGAGATTAAAAATACAATAGAAAAGGAAGCTGTCGTTTTGATCCTGCCACGTGAGAGAGGACTGCAGGAAATCAGAGTAGCCCCATAGACTGAGAGAGGTCCGAGTCTGGAACCAGCAGAGCAGAAGCATGGAAAGAGGCCCCCATAGGGCTGGGCCCATGAAGCAGCTCAAGGCTCAGGAGATGAGCTCTGCCATATACCTGATAGCTTATAGCTGAATTTGTGGAAAAACTGGAGCAGTTGAGACTGAGAGGACAGGCTGGAAAGAGACAAGCCCTATGCCTGGGAGCTCACAGCTGAGCTCCAGGAGCTGGGCTCTGAGACAGTGAGCCTGGAGAGGAAGGCAGAGATGGGTGGCCATCTTCGCCACATGGCAAAACACTAGGAGCAACAGTAGCTGACTTTGATCCCATTTTTTCCTTGTTTCTGAAGATTTTCTTCTGAAGAATTCTGAATTCACAATCTAGGAAAGCAATGGCTGAATGTTTTTTATTTTTCTGACTTTAGCTTGCTGTGGTTCCTGGACAGAGCTAAAGAAGCCTTGAGGAGAAGAGCTAGTGAAACTGGTAGACAAGCATTACCCAGGCAAGAAGGCACAGGAGACAACGCTGATTGGAGAGACCAGTGGAAGAGATGGGACGTTAATGCAATCCTCTAAGTACATCTCCCAAGGCCCTTTGTGCACCACATTCCTGACCCTTCTCCACTTGGGTCCAGTTTCATGGAAGATAACAGAATGAAGTCTCCACATGAACGCTTGATGCACCCAGCTGGACCAGACAGGAGTTGTGGCTGGAAAGGTGTAGGCTCACCAGGGCCTGTTCTGAGGCCCTTGCCTCTGCTCTCGCCATCTGCAAGGCGTGGAGAAGCCTGAGTCTACCCTGTATCCCCTTGGACCACGCTGGATTCTGGTGCCGTGTGAGGCCTGGGGCCACCTGGACTGTCCCCTGCAGGTGCCTCAGTGGGTAGGCAGTTTGCCCTCAGGAACTGGGGGATTTCAGCATTTAGAGGTCACAGAGAGGTAAAGGATGGACTTTACATATAAGATAAGGATCAGCTTGCGTGGGAGCAGCGTTCCAAAAACTACGGGAAGAAAATATTTCAAGGAATTAGGCTAGAAAAATCTTTTGAAGAGGAAACCCTGATGCTGCTGACAGCTGTTGAAGAGAAAAATCCCCAGCTGATCATTTCATATGAACCTTGGGCTGCTGCTAAGTGCAGGAACAACAAATGGTGTGCTGTTCTGCTGGAGAACACCCTGGGGTAACCCTCTCCAAACGCGTCTCATTTGTTCACTGACAGTTTCTCCTTCCAGCACACCTTGTCCTACAATTACAGATCATGGGCTTGGGGACTGTGATTTCAGGACTACCCCTTCAGGACTACAGTGTTCTAGTAATAGGACTGGGAAATGGGATTCAGTGTTCATGTGAAATTTTCCTCTGCCTATGTCTTCTGTCCTCTTATCTTTAAAATTCCATCCTCCTTCACAAACATTTAGAACAAAGAAATGAATGTTAAACACTTTGGAAAGCATGGCTTTTTCTTACTGAATGTAGGGAAACACTGACAAGACCATGTAGTAGGTGGGGGTCTCTTAAACCTTGCACCCAAAGCATGAGCAACAAAAGGAAAAATAGATAAATGGGACTTCCTCAAAATTAAACACTTCTCCACCTCAGAGTACTTTGTGAAGAGGGTAAAAAGGCAGCCTAATCAACGGGAGAAAATATTTGGAAATCACACATCCAACAAGGATATATATATATATCCATGATATATAAAGAGATCCTACAACTCAACAATAAAAAAACAAATGACCTGATTAAAAAATGGGCAGAGAGTGGATGTGGCTCAAGCATTTGAGCGCCTGTGGAGTCTCGGTTCAGTTCCCAGTACTTCCTAAAACAAATAACAAGCAAACAAATGAAAAATCCAACTAAAGGGAGTTGATGTGACTCAGTGGTTGAGCACTGGCTTCCCACATCCAAGGTCCCAGGTTCAATCCCTGGCACCTCAAAAAAAAAAAAAAAAGGGCAAAAGTCACAAATAGACATGAATAGACATTTTTCTAAATAAGAAATACAAATGGCAAAAAAAACACCTGAAAAAAAAAAAAGTCAACATCACTGGTTATTAAGGAAATGCAAATCAAACCTACAATGAGATATAATTTCACACCTACTAGAATGGTCACTATTGGAAAAAAAACAACAAAATTACAAGTGTTGGAGAGAATGTGGAGTGATAGTGGGAGTCTGTCTGATGGTTCCTAAGGAAGTTAGATATAGATCTGCCATGTGACCTGGCAGTTGACTAACCAGAACCGAGAGCAGGGACACTAACAGACATCTGCACACTGATGTTCATAGCAGCATCTTTCACGATAGCCAAAAGATGGAAACAACCCAGGTGTCCATCAACTGATGAATGGATAAACAAACTGAAGTGTATACACATGATGGACTACGACTATTCAGTTGTAAGAAGAAATGAAGTCGTGAAGCATATGACAACATGGATGAAACTGGTAGACATTGAGTGAAGCAAGCCAGACACAAAAGGACAAATATTTTGACTTTGCTATTATGACCCAAATATAATGAGCACTCATGGAGTTAATAGCTAGAAAATGTCACCAGAGAATATAATGTGGCTAGAGAATGGAAAGCTGAGGTTTAATCTATGCCAAATAGATTTGAAAAATTGCAAATGTCTGGAAATGGTGAAAGCACATTTTGTAATCAGTAGCGTTAACCTATGGGTATGATAGTGCTTTTTTTTTTTTTGGGTAATGGAAATGTTCTAATACTGATTGATGATTGCACAACTCTGATTATTTCAAATGCCATTGATTGTACACTTTAGATAAATTGAAGGGTTTATGAAAAATAATAGGGTGGGTTGGGGGAAAAATATACCAAAATACAAGATATGGACTATAGCTAGTAGTAGTACTTTGTAACCGTTGGCCAATTCGATGTAATTATGAATTCCAAAAATATAATTGGATCATGCTTGTAAACTGTTAATCTGGGCATGATTAGGTTATGATTAGGGTGTTGAGCCCCACCTCTTGGTGGGTGGGGCATCAAATATAAAAGGCATGGCAAGAACAGTTTTGAGAAGCAGTCTTTGAGAAGCAGCTTTGATGTTGGAAAGAAGGCCCCAGAAGAGAAGCGAGCCATTTGCCTGATCGCCTACAGCTGACCTTGTGGAGGAAACAGGAGCTAAGCCCAGAGAGAAACGCAGTCCCAGAAAGAGAGGAACCCAAGAAGCCTGGACCCTGGGCAAATGTCGGCAGCTGTCTTGCTCCAACACGTGACAATGGACTTTGGTGAGGGAAGAAACTTATGCTTTATGGCCTGGTAACTGTGGACTTCTACTCCAAATAAATACCCTTTATAAAGACCAACCCATTTTTGGTATTTCACATTAGCACCCCTTTGGCTGACTAATACATACTTTGATGATGCTCTTTCATAATTTCCTGTAACAGGCTATCCCCCAACACGCATTTTTTTTTGGGGGGGGAGGGCAGACCTCAACTAGTTTCCAATCTTTTATGAAGATATAACATGCCCAACCGCCTAAACAAAGAAATCAGAAGGCACTGACTGAATGAAAATCACTATTCACACTAATTTGCACACAGGTGAAAGCAGCCCTGATGGATAAGAGACCACATTCAGGAAGGAAAACGATGACATTGTTGAATAACATCAAGAGAGCAATCCCAAGGCTTCATTTCCCTGAAAGTAGAGGCTTCTCTTCTAAAAAAAACCTTTGCTGCAGCAGGAAAACATTAAGACCAGATAAGTGCATTATATTATCCTAAGTAAAAGAAGCCAGTGACAGGATAAGAAACCAAGCACTGACATATACCAGCAAAAACAGGAAAAACTTGAAAGAAATTACCTGATGAGGTGGCAGATGAACACTGTTAGTAAGGGGATAAATGAAATAAAAACCTTTTTGGGCAGTAATATGGCAATATTTATCAAGAGTACCATATATTTGATTTTTAAATGGTCTTTTAAAAAGCTTTTTTTTAGTCCATTAGTTCCATTTCTAAGAATGTAATCTAAAGAAAAATATACAAACATTTATGTACAAAGATGTGGCAGTTTGATATTGTTTATGAATTCCAAAAATAGATATTAGATTATGTTTGTAAACTGGTCTGTTCCTCCTGGCATATTAGATTTTTTTTTTTTAAATATTTATTTATTTATTTATCCCCCCCTTGCTGCTTGTGCTTGCTGTGTCCATTTGCTGTGTGTTTTCTCCGTGTCTGCTTATCTCCCCCTTGCTGTGAGGTCCCACTGCTTCAGCCCACCGCGCCGCGCGGGCTGGCCTGCCCTCACAAGGAAGCCCCGGGAAGCGAACCTGGGGCCTCACACATGGTAAACGGGGGCTCTATCGATTGAGCCACACCTGCTTCCCATGGCATATTAGATTATATTGAATTCAGAGGTTTCACTTTTACTTGATTAAATAATGATTAAGGCTTTGATTGGGCCATGTCAGTAGGACGTTGAGTCCCCACCCCCTTGGTGGGCAGGGACTCACAGAGAAAATGATAAGGCAGAGTAGTTAGTTGGAGTTTTAATGCTGGAGCCCCGGGAAGTAAATACACAGAGAAGCAGATACATGAGGAAGGAGAGAAGGCTCCATTAGATACGGCAGAGGCCTTGGGAAGAGATGAGCCGTTCGCCTGATAGTCTACAGCTGGCCTTGTGGAGCAAGCAGAGCATCTGAGCCTGGAGAGAAACAAGCCCCGGGAGAGAGAAGGGATTCATCCCAGCCTGCAGCTGATATTGGAAGAAGCTGGGACTATGGAGCCTTAAGAGGAAGCCTGAACTCTCGCAGACATTGGCAGCCATCTTGCTTCAACATGTGGCAATAGACTTTGGTGAGGGAAGTAACTTATGCTTTATGGCCTGGTAACTGTAAGCTTCTACCCCAAATAAATACTTGTTATAAAAGGCAACAGATTTCTGGCATTTTGCATCAGCCCCCTTTGGCTAATACATATGTTTAATACATTCTATTTTCCAAGCAATGGAAATAACGTAAGTATTCAACAGAACTGTAGAAATAAATGATTCTATCTACTTGGTGGAATATTATGGAGCCAATTTTTGGTAAAAAAAAAAAAAAAAAAAAAATGCCTGCAGAAAAAAAGATTGAAAAGAAACCTTCAAATGTAAGTAGTGGTTAATGGTTAATGTCTGAATGATAGAAATGAGTGTTTCTTTAGTCTTTTCTATGTTTTCCAAAATTTCTGCAATGAATACATATTTTTATAGTCAACACATTGTTTAAGGAAAATAAATTTCTACTATAATAGGTTAAAACTTCTTTATCTGCACAAAAGACTGTCTGGTGACTTACCTGCCCTGCAATTCTCAGGAACACATGCATGTACACCAACTTGTTATAAAATCTCACCAGACATGTGACTTCTGATACACAATACACAACCAGTGTAGTATCACAAAACACATCACTAAAGTGTACTAAAATGAGGTTACTTACTTAAAAATGATATATTGGACATAATCTGTATGTCGAACAAAGCAATTAATGGTAAATTCAATAAGGTACCTTTTCTTTTAAACCAAAAGCTTTATAAAATATATTTAGTGTATTATATATCAAAGATGAATATATAATTTTAGGGTTTTACAATTGCATAATAAAATGGCTTGTTTTTATCCTTCTTTCATGTCTATGTAACAGTTTCCCTAATTAAGCTATAATGGTATTTCCATTTTATATACTACATTTTAGTTTTTAAATCGGCAAGGACAAAGGTCACTAAGAGGGCTTAAGTGATTCCATTTAAAGCCTAGTATAGAGCACAAGCAAAAATTACGATAATATATTTAACCCTTTGCAAAAGCAGGGTTCACCCTACTTTTTGTGGGGGGCTCCACGTTATACCAACCTAGATTTAATTTGGTTTTATGAACACATGGCCTCTGTGCTGAGTTTTCTTGAGGCTCTTCTAACAGCACCAAGGCAAGCAGGTGTAACCACTACGCTGCTACTGAACATCAGAGCCGCGTAATGAATAACCATGACCACTTTTAAACACTACAAGGTCTACAACAATCTCTTAAAAAATCTATTGATATTCCTACAGTTAAAAGTATTTTAGACCTCTGAAAAAAGGGTATTGAATACTTGTTAGAATGAATAAATAAAAAATCTGGCACATTCTGAGAGAGCATAATTAAAAAAAAAAAAATTATATATATATATATAGGTCAGTTTCTAGGTTTAGAAACAGTTTTAGACACTGGAAAGGCAACATAAAATGTTGATTAAAATCTCTTGTGAAAATATTTCTAGAAGTCAAATTCAAATTTTCAACTTAAACTTTGATAAGAAAGCAGAGTAAAAGCCAAGAATAAACAAATTGAAGACAATCCGAGTATGCCTTTAATTCTAGAGATATTTACCAGTAGAAGGAGAATTTTCTCTGAGGATTAACTTTTGCTGTTTATATTCATCCAGTTTTGCTTTTTGTTTATGTTTTAAGTATTTAAAGGGAAAATCGACAGAAGACACACATTTTAAAAATGCTAATCTGTAAGTGGGTCCAAATAATGGCTTTCAGGCTTTCAAAACTATTCACTAAGGTACTACATAAGAATATCCTCCCTCTTACTGGCCTGCCATATTCTTTAAATATTTCACCTACTGCATGAATTTAAGATTATTATTAATATCAGTTTTGTGGCAGTTTGAGATCAATCCAAAAAAGGATTATGTTTATAAACTGGTCTGATACCCTTTGACTGAATTAGATTCAGCTGAGATGTCTTTGATTAAATTAAGATTAGGGCTTTGATTCGACTATGCCAGTAGGGTCTAACTCGGGTTAAGTTTCTGCCCCCTTGGTGGGCTGATATAAACAGGTACTCACTCAAGAAGACACAGAAGAAGATACACAGGAAGAGAGAGAATGAGCTCCACAGACACAGAAGAGGAGAGAACTTGGTCATTTCAGTCCTGCCATGTGACAGAAAGGAGAAGGCTCAAATAGCTAAAGCCCCAGGAAGAGAGACGAGCCCTAGGCCAGCCTGTAGCTGAGATTAGAAGGAGCTGGGTCCACGGATCCTTAAGAGGAAGAAGGAAAGAGAGACCAGGAAGAGATTGCCTGCCATCTTGCTTCAGCACGTGATGAAAGACTTTGGTGAGAAAGTACCTCTCATAGTACTTTGAGTTGAACTCCTTAGGCCCTGGAATTGTAAGCTTTTACCCCAAATAAATACCCTTTATAAAAGCCAACAGATTTCTGGGACTTTGCATCAGTATCCCTTAAGCTGACTAATTCAAATACTAGACCAATTAAAAAAAATATTTTATAGAGTGGTCTTGTACTTATATATTATCTGTAATCTTTTGCTTTCTCATGCCATTTTAACATTTCTAAGAGGAAAGCTTGACTTTCCTTATATATTTTCTACTTTATTACAATAAATGGTTTTTAAGACTTATAGCTTATCAAGACAAAATCAAATCAAGGTCAACTGACTAAGTAAATAAGAGCTCACAGTGTTCTTAAATCACATGGGAATTTAAATTACAATAACTGTATTTCTCAGTAGAGATGGGGTAAAACATTCTGAAAAGAGCAAGTTATTGGATATTATCAATATGCAAATTAAATTCTCCCGATGACTACTTTAAGCTTTAATTATGTAATTATTAAATGAAACTTGTCACACTTAGTCAAAACTGTTAAATCGTTCCAAGCAAGTCACAAATGTGTGAAATTTGATGTACAGACAAATATAGATAAATGCACTTATTTCCTTCCCTTTAATGTAAAGCTTTTTGATTATGTTGGGATATAATCATATTTTACTTTATTTTATATCCAAGAAAATTGCCCACCTCAATGTACCCATAAGGTGTCTGTTCAGAATAGGGCACTGATACTTAAAAGGCACTACAGAAGTGTAAAAGCTTTAAGTAAATCAGAAATATTCCTTGGGATAACAAGGCATCTGTAAAATATGTAGCATTTTATTGAATAACATCTATACAGTATAGATACAGATACTGAATAGATAACTGAATTCCCCCCCCCGAATCTTCATTTTCTTTACAAGTTATGGAACAGAAATAAAACCAAAAATCTCAAATGATTTAGATGTCTTAACACATATTTGACATTTGCTGATAAATTTATATAAGCTCTGTAATATAAATTTCCAATTAGAGGTTACTTTCATAAGGGAAAATTGAGATGGTATCTTAATGAAAGTTTTTGTCTTGAATATATTTTAACAAAACAAAGTTCTGGACTCAATATACTACTCTGAATGCATTAATCCTGAAAATTCATATATCATTCTACTTTATAATTTATAACATTTTCTTCTGATGATCTTTTAACTATTTTCCCTTTAAGGATGGGCTATGAGCTGCACATGAGCTGGTGTCTATAGTATGAATGTATGTACATATATAAAATATGGTTGTAAAGGAACAGGAGTTTTGCAAATAAAGCACATTACACACAAAATATAAATAACTTCCCTTTTAAAAGTTACTGAGAATAAAGAATACAGAACATGGTTATAGGCACTTACATTGCTATCAAATGCAGTTAATTCACTTCAATAAGAAGTGCTTTCTTTAGAAAGTTCATGGCATTAGAAGTTCCAACTTTGGATAGGACGCTTTTCATGAGATAAAAATAATAATCACCACCCCCTCCCGCCCCTAAAAAAGATAGTGGAGGGAGGAAAACAAAGTCCAAATTTATGGACATTTTAAACTTCTTTTGGCCTTTATATCAACTTTTACGTTAAAAAATAAAGTTGGTGGGGAAGCCGATCTTACCTGCAAGGTAAATTGCTTTTATGTGATTGGCAAATCTTAGTCAGATATTGCATTTTTAAAGCACAAAACCACCAGCCACCAATATCTTCCTGTGCATTCATAAATTTTCTTCTTCTAAATTCAAATGGCAGCAGAGGAATCCTGGTGTGCACATGTGCACGCGCCCCCCCGCCCGACCATTATCAAGGTATGACAGACTACCATAAACTAAGCAGTATCCCCAAAACAGATCATAATCTATAAGCTGTTTTACAAAGGTAGAATACAGACAGATTACATTTTCTCAGGTAGGAGGCAAAGTTTATATTTCTCCATCTCTGCTGAATTCATTTATCTTCTTAAGGCTTTCACAGAAAGCACCATTTTATGAACAGACAATTCAGTACCCAGAGTTTGACTGGAGATGTATTAATCAGGATTGAAGTCTTGATGCAGTTCATAAAAACCCAGTTAAAAAAAAAAAGGCATCAAAAACCACATTTAAAACAAAGCTGTCCATATATAAAGAATTAAGTGTTCACAAGTTCCCAATTTGTATTCTACAGAGTACTGAAAGGTTTAGTATTAGCAGCCTGTGAAGGTGTAGTGAGGAAAGAGTCTGAGAACCAAATTAACATCCTTAATTCCACCCGTTCCTTGGGTGAAACAGTTCTTGCAGTCTAGAATTTCTCCTTGTGATTTACTGTCAAATCTTTACATCTTGGGATTCAACCATCTTAGCAAGTGTCTTTTTGATTCTCAATGCTGTAAGTCTTGAGGCTGGATTGTGGGCCCAGCACTCTGACATTAGCTTCAAAACTGCTCGGAGACA